>CM021101.1:634249508-634462362 GCA_007115665.2 Sequoiadendron giganteum
CTTTCCCTCTCTCAATCACTCTACCTTCCTCCTTACATCTCTACTTCTCTCTACCACCTATCTCTCCCCCTTCCCTCTCTACTTTCTTTCTATATATCTCACCTCTCTCTCCCTAAATATGCCTCCCTCCCTCCTCTCTCTCTATCTCACCTCTCCTTCCCTCTCTCCCTCCCTCCCTCCCTACTTCTTCTTCCATATCTCCTTCCCTCTCTACTTATCTCTATCTCCCCCTCCCTCTCCCTACCTATCTCTCTCTCTATTTATCTCTCTCATCTCTCTCTCTAAACCCTTATCTCTCCCCCATCTCTACCTCTCCATCCCTCTCTCCTTCCCTCTCTACCTACCTCTCTCTCTCTCCATCCCTACCTCTGCCTCCATCTCTCCTTACCTCTCTACTTCTCTCTACTAACCTATCCCTCTATACCTCATTCTCTCTCTCTCTCCCTCTCTCCCTCTCTCCCTCTCTTCCTCCTTCCCTCTCTCATTCTATCCACCTCCCTCCCTCTCTCTCTAATTTCTCCCTCCCTTCTCCTCTCTCCTTCCCTCTCTACTCTATCTCTATCTCAACTCTCTCTACCTACATATCTATCCATCCCTCATCTTTCTTTCTCATCTCCCTATCTTTCTTCTCTCTCCCTCTCTCTACTCTCTATCTCTACTCTCTCTACCTCTCCTTCCCTCTCTAATTCTCTCTATCTCCCCCTCCCTCTCTCTACCTACTTATCCCTCTATATCTCATTCTTTCTCCCTCCCTCCCTCCTCTATCAATCTCTCCACCTTCCTCATTGTCTCTCTACTCTCTCACTTATACCTCCCTCTCTCTCCTTCCCTCTGTAATCTCAACTCTCTCTCCCTACATATCTATTACTCCCTCTCTCCATCTCTCCTCTTTCTACCTCTCCTCTCCCTCTCTCTCCTCTCCCTCTCTACCTACCCATTGTCTCTCCTCTCCCTCTCTCTACTCTCTCTCTCTCAATGCTCTCTCTGCCTACCTATCCCTCATTACATCTTTCTTTCTTTATCCCTCCCTCCCTCCTTCCCTCCCTCCTTCCCTCTCTACTTCTCTCTCTATCACCTCTCATTATCACCTCTCTCTATCTCTCTCTCCCTCCCTCTCTTCTCTTTATCTAAAATATCTTTCTCCCTACCTTTCCCTCTCTCCATCTCTCTCTCCTTCTCTCCCTAATCTCTATCTCAACTCTCCCTACATTTACCTTGCTCTCTATATCTCTCTCTCCATCTCCCCTCTTTATATCTATCCTCTCTCTCTCCCTCTCTCTACCTACCTATCTCTCTCTTATTTATCTCAACTATCCCTCTTTACCTCTCCCTCCCTCCTCTCTCTCTTCCACCAGCCTCCTATCTCTACTTCTCTCTATCTAACCTACCCCTATATACCTCTTTCTCTCCCCCTCCTTTCCTCCCTCCTCTCTCTTAGTCTCTCTACCTTCTTCCCTCTCTACTTCTCTCTATCATATCTCTCTATCACCTATCTCTCCCTACCTATCCCTCCATCCCTCCTCTCTATCTCACATCTCTCTCCTCTCCCTCTCTCTACTCTCTATCTCAAATATCTATCTATCTCTCCCTCTTTACCTCTCCCACCCTCAAAAGAGGTGATAGAGAGAGAGTAGAGACAAAGAGGTATGGAGGGAGAAGTGAGAGAGATAGAGGTGATAGAGAGATGTGATAAATTGAATTGGAGGGGAAAAGGGGAGAGATAGAGAGAATGACAAGATAAATAGTAGAGAGTGAAGGAGATAGTGAGAGAGAAAGAGGGGAGATAGATGGAGATATTGAGAGAGAAAGATGGGGAGAGAAAGAGAGTGGAGGGAGGGAGGGAGAGGTAGGGATATATATGTAGAGATTTGAGATATATTAGAGAGGGAAGGAGAGAGAGGAAGGAAGGGAGAAGTGAGAGAGAGAGGTGATAGAGATATGTGATAGAGATAAGTAGAGCGAGGAGGAGGGAGGGAGAGAGAAAAAGGTATAGAGGGATAGGTTAGATAGAGAGAAGTAGAGAGGGAATGTGAGTGGGAGGAATAAAGAGAGAGAAAGAGACAAAGATAGAGATAGATAGAGAGAGGGGGAGATAAATAAAATTAGACATGGAAGAAGGTGTGGAGGGGGAGAGAGAGGTGAGATAGAGAGAAGTAGAGAGAGATAGAGAGAGAATGGAGAGATAGAGAGAAGTAGAGAGATAAAGATAAGTATAGAGGGGAGGAGAGAGAGAGAGAAAGAGGGGGAGAGAGAGGAGATGAGTGAGTGAGATAAATAGGGAGAGAGGGGTGAGAGGGGGAGAGATAGAGAGAGGGAGGGAGAGGTGAGATAGAGAGAGTAGAGAGGGAAGGGGAGAGGGAGGGAGAGTGGGAGATAGGGGGAGAGAGGTGATAGAGAGATGTGATAGAGAGATAAGTAGAGAGGGAAGAAGGAAGGTGGAGATATTGAGAGAGGTAAGAAGGGATGGAAGGGGAGAGAAATAGTTATAGAGGGATATATTAGATATAGGTACAGAGGGAAGGTGGGAGGGATGGAGACATAGGTGAGATACATAATGATGGAGGGAGAGATAGATAAAGAGAGGGATAAGGGAGATAAAGATAGAGAGAGAAGGAGACATAAAGAGAGGAGAGATAGAGAGAAGTAGAGAGGGGAGGGACAAAGAGGTAGGGATGATATAGAGGTGAGTGTGTGAGAGAGAGTGGGAGAGTAAAATAGGGGAGAGAGGAAGGGGAGAAAATGAGAGTAGAGATAGAAGTGGAGAGAGAGATAGAGAGTAGAGAGGGAAGGAGAGAGTAAGAGAGAAATATGGGGGAGGGAGAGAAAGAGGTAGAGAGAGTGGTAGGGAATGGAGGGAGAGGTAGGTAGAGAGGGAAGAAGAGAGGGAAGGAGAGAGTAAGAGATAAATATGGGGGAGGGAGAGAAATATGGGAGAGGGAGATAGAGAGAAACTTAGAGAGGGAAGAAGGTATAGAGGAAGAGTTAAGGATGCAGGTAGATGTGTGTGTGAGAGAGATACACATCTCTCTACCTACCTCTCTATGTTTCTCTCTCATTTCTCTTTTCCCTTCCCCCTCTACTTCTCTCTACCCACCTATCCATCTATACATCTTTCCTTCTCCCTCCATCCCTCCCTCCCTCCCTCCCTCAATATCTCTACTTTCTTCCCCCTCTACTTTTCTCTATCACATATCTCTATCACCTACCTCTCTATCTATTTCTCCTTCACTATCTACTCTCTCTATAACAACTCTCTTTATCCCTACCTTTCCCTCTATATATCTCTCTTCTTCCCTCTCTACTCTCTTTATCTCAACTCTCTCTCCCTACATTTTTGTCCCTATATCTATCTATCTATCTATCTCTTTCTATCTCCCCCTCTCCCACTATTTCTATCTCTCATCTCTCCCTAACCTCTCTTTCTATCTCTCCTCACCCTCTCTCCATTGGCCTTGTCATTGCACCAAAAGATTGATTTTTTAATGCCCGATACAAGCCAGAGTTAAGATCTATGAGAGGTGGTTAAAACATGTCACAAATCCAAAGCACCACGTTGAACAACCAAGGATACCAAGGGTACACACCTTGAAATAATCCCCCCAGTGCAAGTGAGGATTCAAACCCATGACCAACTTTGATACCAATTGTTGGCCTTGTTGTTACACCAAAATATTGACTTGTTAATGCTCGATACAAGCTAGAGTTAAGATCCACGAGAGGTGGTTAAACCATGTCATGAATCTCAAGCACCGCATTGAAAAACCAAGGAGACCAAGGGAACACACCTTGCAACACTCTCTACCTACCTCTCTCTCTCTCCTTATATCTATCTCAACTATCCCTCTTTACCTATCCCTCCCTCCTCTCTCTCTCCTCCACCAACCTTCTCTCTACTTCTCTGTAGCTGACCTACTCGTATATACCTATTTCTCTCTCCCTCCTTCCATCCTCTCTCTCTTCTACCAACCTTCTCTCTCTACTCTCTATCTCACCTACCCCTATATACCTCTTTTTCTCTCCCTCCCTCCCTCCATCCTTCCTTCTCTAAATCTCTCTACCTTCCTCTTTACCTGTCTCTCTCTCTCCCCTTCCCTCTCTACTCTCTTTCTCTCTATATTAAATCTCTCCCTACATATATCCCTCCCTCCCTCTTCTATCTCTATCTCACCTCCCTCTCCTTCCCTCCCTCCCTACCTCTCCTTCCATCTCTCCTTCTCTCTCCCCTTCCTCTCTCTACCTATCTCTCTCTATCAACTTGTCTCTCACCTTTCTCTCTCCATCACTACCTCTCCCTCCATCTCTCCTTGCCTCTTTCTATATCTCCTCATCATCTCTCTACCTAATTCTCTCTCTCCTATTTATCTCAACTATCCATCTTTACCTCTCCCTTCCTCCCCTCTCTCTCCCAGCTTCTTTCTCCCACCCTATCTCTCTATCTCTCTCTCTTCCACCAACCTTCACTATCTACTTCTCTCCATGTAATCTATCCCTGTATACCTATTTCTCTCTCTCCCTCCCTCCCTCCTTCCCTCTCTCAATCTATCTACCTTCCACCTTACCTCTCTAAGGAAGAGAGAGACAAAGGCATAGATAGAGATAGAGAGGTAGGGGGATATAAAATAAATTAGAAATAGAAGAAGGGATGGAGGAGGAGAGAGAGGTGAGATAGAGAGAAGTAGAGGGAAGGATATTGAGAGAAAAAGAGGGGGAGGGAGGGAGGGAGAGAGAGAGAGGGGAGGAGAGAGTGAGAGAGAAATAGGGGGAGGGAGAGAGAGGTGAGATAGAGAGAGTAGTGAAGGAAGGGAGAGAGAGAGATGGAGAGGGAAGGAGGGAGATGGAGAGAGGTGATAGAGAGATAAGTAGAGATGGAAGGAGGAAGGTGGAGAAATTGAGAGAGGTAAGAAGGGATGGAGGGAGAGAAAAAGAGGTATAGATGGATATATTAGATATAGATAAGTAGAGAGGGAAGGTGGGTGGGAGGGAGGAAGAGAGAGAGAGAGATGTAGAGGGATGGAGAGGAGAGATATAGAGTGCATATGGAAAGAGGTAGGGAGGAAGAAAAAAGTGAGATACAAAGTGATGAAGGGAGAGGTAGGTAAAGAGAGGGAGAGGAAATATAATTATAGGTAGAGAGGGAAGGAGATGTAGAGAGAGGAGAGATAGAGAGAAGTAGAGAGGGGAGGGAGGGATAGGTAGGGAGAGATAGAGGTGAGTGTGTGTGTGTGAGAGAGAGAGAGAGGTAGAGGGAGGGAGAGGAGATATAGAGTGTAGAGAAGGAAAGAGGTAGGGAGGAGACATAGTTGAGATAAAGAGTGATGGAGGAAGAGGTGAGATGAAGATAAAGAGAGAGAGAGAGAGATGACAGATAAATAGAAGTAGAGAGTGGAGGGATGGAGGAAGTGGAAAGGAGGAGATAGATGTGAGTGTGTGTGAGAGGGAGAGAGAGTGAGAGGAGAGAGGAAGGGGAGAGAGAGAAAGATAGTAGAGAGGGAAGGGGGGAGAGATAGAGAGTAGAGAGGGAAGCATAGAGTGAGATAGAAAGGGGTGAGGGAGGGAGAGAGAGGTAGAGAGAGTGGTATGTAGTGGAGGGAGAGGTAGGTAGAGAGGGAAGGAGAGAGGGATGGATAGGAGGGAGAGAGGGAAGGAGGGAGAGTGAGATGGAGGGAGAGTGGTGAGAAAGAGAATAGAGAGGTAAGGAGAGAATGGGAAAGAGAGATAAAGAGAGAGAGGGAGGTTGGAGGGAGGGAGATGTAGAAATGGATAGGTGAGATAGAGAGAGGGAAGGAGAGAAGTGGGATAGAGAGAGAATGGTGATTTAGAGAGGAGGTAGTGAGAGGTAGGGATAGAGATAATGGTGAGATAGAGAGAAGGAGAGAGTGAGAGACAAAGAGAGGAATGAAGAGACAAAGAGAGAGGTAAGTAGAGAAAGGGAGAGGAGAGATAGAGAGTAAAGAGGGAAGGAGAGATAGAGAGGGATGGAGAGAGAGTGATGGAGGGAGAGGTAGGTATAGAGAGTGAAAGAGAGGAGAGATAGAGAGTAGAGAGGGTAGGGAGGGAGAGGTAGGGAGGGAGATAGAGGTGTGTGTGAGTGAGAGAGAGAGAGAATGGTGAGATATAGAAAATAAGAAATTGAGAGAGAAAGAGGGGGGAGAGAGGGAGGGACAATAGTGAGAGAGATTGAGAGGAGAGACAAAAATAAGGGGAGGGAGGGTGAGGTTGAGAGAGGGAGGGAGAAGAGAGGAGAAGTAGAGAGGGAAGGAGGGAGGGAGGGAGAGTTAGAGAGGGATATAGAGGTTTGAGAGAGAGAGAGATAGAGAGAGTTGTGAGATAGAGAGGAGATAGTGAGAGGGAGGGAGAGAGAATTATAAGATAGAGAGGATAGATTTAGAGAAAAAGAGGGGGAAGAGAGGGATAGATAGCGAGAGAGAGAGATAGGTAGAGGGAGGGAGAGGAGAGATAGAGAGTAGAGAGTGAAAGAGGTAGGGAGGGAGACATATGTGAGATAAAAAGTGATGGAGGGAGAGTTAGGTAAAGAGAGAGCGAGAGGGGAGATAAAGATAATTAGAGAGGGAAAGATATGTAGAGAGAGAAGAGATAGAGAGAAGTAGAGAGGGGAGGGAGGGAGAAAGATGTAGCGGGGAGATAGAGGGGTATGTGAGAGAGAGAGGGGAGAGAGGGGAGGGAGGGAGAAAGATGTAGCAGGGAGATAGAGGGGTATGTGAGAGAGAGAGGGGAGAGAGGGAGGAAGGGAGAGAGAGGGAGTGGAGAGATAGAGAGTAGAGAGAAGGAGAGAGTGAGAGAGAAACATGATACAACTTGTTGACTACTAAAATTTGACCTCCTGATTACTAAAATTTGACATGCTGATTACTGAAATTTGACTGTCTAAATTTTTTAAAATCTTGCAAAAACTAGAATTTACATTATAACTCCTAGAGATCTAAAACCACTCTGAAACATCCTGAAACTATATACATGTGTAATGTTGTAGAATTTCACCTAGGGGAAATTCCACATTTTTGCATCTTGCCTAACATTTATGACACCTTAGGAGCATTAATGACAAAATCCCATGAGACATAATTTCGCGATCTAACTCCATGTGGACACATGGCAAAACAAAAAAAGCTTGACAAGGCATTTCCCAAAAATCTAGGCCTTGGATGCCTCTGCGACATGTGAATGTTCGTGCAGTGCGCTAGCCTCTTGGTGGTTTTCTGAGTTTGAAATGACAAATCTAGAACCTTGACCCTTGTGACACGTGTCCTAGCGGTTAGGTCTCGATTGAAACGGGTCTATGTCACCCTTGCATGCATTAAAAAATCCTTTTGGCCGTCATTTTGGGGATGGAAGCTATCAATTCAAGCATTGTCACCACTTGCTCTAGTCTTGGGTAAGCTCTATCCTTAAGTAGCAACATGTTTACTATTGAAGCCATGCTGGACTAAGGTCCCTCCAACAACTATTAGCTCTCTAGCAGCCACCAACTCTCAAGCAAGCACATTGTGGTATGCTCGTGTGCTCTGGAAGAGGGTCCTGACCCATGAGTAACACACTCTCTCCTTATCACTTCTTCCTACTAGTTCATTTACTACTTTGTGGTGCAGGCTCTACATCAAAGGAAGTTTTTTTTCACCACATACTTTGTTATTTCCTTTACACTCTCTATCAAACTTGGTTGAATACTTTGTTATTTCCTTTACACTCTCTATCAAACTTGGTTGACCATGGAGGTGGGAACACCAATACGGGGTTCTGACTGAGGCAAGCCCCTATATAGCCCCAACCTTTTCCCCTTGATATTTTGTTTACAGGTTATGAAGGGAGGCTTGGAATAAAGATTCAGATGCACAAAGGTGATCTTGTTTCAAGTTCTTTTGCATTATCTTTTAGTTCTTATCTTTCTATTGATTGTTTGTTTTCTCATGTCTCCCAGTCTGAGTCAAGAAGTAAGACTTCATTTCATCTACTTGAGCTCCTAAGTTATTTGCAGCTTAGGATGCCAACACATCTTGTGGATGACAGTGTGCTGCACTGGCATCCTAGAACTGCACTGACATCTTTTGGCCAAGAGCTCTTTAGTTGGATATTGGAACTTAGAAATCTTGCTCTCTCAGATCCCGAACCTACTTTTTCACTTCTTTTCACTATTTCATTGATCCATTCAGTTTGAGGTGTATAAGGGAAGTTCATTCCCTGGTGACTCTTGAGAAGAAAGAGACCTATGTGCAGTGAATCCCTCTTACATCACAACATGAAATATAACTTAAATTATAAGAAAGTAAATGTCGATATGTAAATGTCAACTTGTACTTTCCCTGGCAGAGAAATATAAAATGAACGAGTTTAGAATTATAACTTAAATTTTTATTTCATGTATATAGTTTCCACGATAGAGAAAGATAAAATGAATGAGTTTAGAAATACGCATTCCAAAAGTCATGAATGGAATTCATTGCAAAATTCAAGTCATTTGGTGATTGCTAAATTTGACACTCTCAAAATTTGGCGAGTGCAATATGGCTTGCTATAGTTTTTTTTTATAATTTGGCACCATTTTTGTGTCACAATTTGATGCACACACCCTATTCAATCATGTTACAAATTTTGAGTAAGAACTTAATTTGCTTGCCTTCGGTTAGGCCTATAGATACAACCAAGTTTTTACCTCCAAGTTTTAATCCAAATTCCTTTTATCAATATCATTGCACAAGTGGAGATAATACAAAATGATGCATGTTTCTTAAACATCAAGTGCAAGACCTCATTTATTCAAATCACATATATTTGGGTGGTGTTAATGACCAAGGGAATAAGTTTATTTCCCCACCTAACAAATATTTCCAAATTTTCACCAACCCATTACTAAATCATTTATCTACTGTTGTGCAAGCTAGTGATATCAATAATGATGTGATGAATGTTGATAAGATTGAGGACATAAAAATTATAATGTTGATGATAACAATGATAACGAGGATGGTTTACATGGTATGGTTGGTTTTTTAGTTGTTCAACGTCGTAAGGGCCAAACCACTAGGTTACCTGGTATTGCTTTCACGAATACTGACATACTTAGAAATGCACCTGATGGTCCTCTCTATATTGTTGGTCATATCAATGACAAAATTGTATAAGGAATACTCATAGATCTTATGTGTGTAGATAATGTGATCACTGAGGAATTTTTTTGTTTGTGTACGAGCTTTATCAAGATTCTTATGAAAAATTGAAAGCATGGTTGAAAACTCATGATGGTTTTTCTCACCCTATGATAGGTTCGATCATTCCTCCTCTTAAAGTTGGACCGAAAAAAATAGATGTATCACTCTCAATCATCTTGAAGTAGGGCCAATTCTATGTGAAGCTAGGCTATCCATGGTTACACTCCATGAATATCATCCCACCAGTTATTCACAAGTGCATAAAGTTCCCCTTTGAAAATGAGATATTCATAGTGCATCATAGTGGCTTTAATCATTTGTCTTGTCATGGGAAATTTTCAATGGATTTATTTTGGCCTCAACCTATGGAACCTATAAAGCCTTGTCAATATTTTTTTTCTAGACATACCAGAATTTTAAGGCATAAATAGCAGAAATATCCCTTAGCAATATCCCACCTAGAAATGACAGGTCTATGGTTATTCCTCCTAACCCAATAGTTGTGGATGAATCTATGCCCAAAACTAAAGCTCTTCCAAGTAGTCAAGGTGAATATGCTATTATTCCTCCACCCATATCATACAAGAGATCAAGAGACAATCACACAATTCCATTTGTGCCTCCTAAAACAAAGCAAGTGTATAAACCTAAAGAGATAGAGGTTTCCCTACCTCTTGTGGTCCCTTTAGTTCCTCGCCTAGGGAAGAAAAGAGACCGATGGTTGAAAAACACACTCCTACACCTTCACAAGAAGAAAATTATGCAAGAAGAAATTGAACTGCTAAAGAGCGTAGGCATAAACATCGTGCCATCACTCATCGATTGGAAGGAAATAATAAAGTAGTGTATGATAATCTAACACCTATGTAAACAACTCAATAAGAATTACAAATTTCACCAAAAAAAGACATGGAACCAAAATAAGAAGTGAAACAAGAACATATAATGGATATTGTCATAAAACCTTCAGTTGTGATTAATTTGGATGACGATGATGATATTGCTAAGATTGATGAGGAAATACATAGTGCGATGAATTTGCTATTTTCTACTTCTATGAATTTAGATTATGGAGGCAACTATGATGATCCTCCTGATGAGAGTGACCTACCATGTGTTGAACTTGGTGATGCTCCTAGTATGACACTTGTAGTCCCCTTGGCTAGTTGCGCACCTTCCTTATATAATGAGAAAAAATGGGATCTAGACAACCTGCTCTAGGTCAACTTGCATGTGAAGTAATTCTTTATTTTGTTTTCTTTCCACGTCCTAAGTTGAACAAAGCTTAGTTTCCCTTCTAGAAAGCTATAGGACTATTAGTATTTATTTATTAACGTTTTAATCAATATATATATTATTATCAAAATTGAATTAGTATCGATCTCATCATTATTATATTTGTATACAAAAATGATTCTATATATATTACGATATATGTGTATGCATTAAGATCAAATAGTTTCATGGTTTTGATATATATATAAATATATGTGAGTATGTATAAATACTTACATATGTATATATTTATATGTAAAGGTATATGAGCATATGTATATATGATTCAATGATAATCGATAATTAGTATATATATACTCATATGTATAAAGGTATTTGTATACATACATGATAGGGCTTGAATTAGAGGCAGTAGTCTAGATCCTAGATATTACAAGAATGTACATTGTTCATGATGTTATATCAATCTAGTCATTTTGACCACCTTAGTGAATATGCTCTTATGATATAAACCTTATGTTAGTAGAACCAATTGGTCTACAATATATTTTAAACCATAGATCTATCAGATAAATATCTCCAAGTCGAGTAGGGTGGGTGAATGAATGAATTTTCTCATATGTAGAAATTGTATATATTAAAAATATTTTAGACAAAGTGTGTGCAATAGCCTCTTCTTGCACTTGTCGGTTCACTGTATTTTGGATACTTAACACAATTAGAGTTGTCATTTGTAGTTGGAAGGTTTTCATAGTTTTTTGATGGTATTGGTTAAGTAGGGCACAACACTAGAGCTCAGATGGAAAATACTGGAGGGTTCTTAACTATTCCCTTCATTGAAGGGGCAAAGCCACTTCTAGTTAGGAAGGTGTGTGGGGGCTTGATGGTCCATGGTTGGAGGTAAAGCACCTGGGTGATGCTCTCCCTCTTGCAGATGGTATGTCGAGTCTTTTGAGAAAGAAAGAAAAAAATCATCTAGATATGGATCTCTAACCTTGTTCCTTAAATATTAAATGTTTATTTTATTTATTTGAAATCATTCATGTAGAAAATGTAAAAAAGAAAAGTCATTTATTCTTTTTAGTTCAAAAAGTGAAATGAATTTATTATGCTATTAGTTATGTAGTTCGAATTTTTAATTATTGAATGAAAATTTTTATGTCCTACTTTTATGGAATGAGTACTTTTACTTTATGGTTAAAATTCCAAATAAATTCCTTCTTATAAGGTTGTGGTTGTTACATGTGGTATCAAAGCTACCAGGTTCCAAACTTTGGTCCTATGAGCTCACTGTGTAGGTTTAAATTCCAACATTAAAATGACTAATTTTTGGATAACCATGTGCAAGAATGGTGAGGTTTAAAATGACTACTAAGAAATTTGTAGCTGGAAATGAGAGGTATCTTAAAGCCAAGAAAGAGCATGAGGCTCTAATCAAAACTATAGAAGGAAACAATCATAATGAGGAGATATGGTTTGGAGACAAGAAAGCCTTCAACAATACCATAAAATGCATTAATCGAGAAAAGGAGTTGAAAGAGGTGGCCAAGGCCATAGATCACATTCCCCCAACAGAGTCAGAAAAACCATCTCCATCTAGAGATATACCAAGCGAATGTAGTGTTAACACTCCTCTGAACAAACATGAAGGGTTGGGAGAGCACATGCGAGTGTGTCACCCACTCAAGATTATAGTAATAGACTCCAATAGTGAATATGAGGGATATACCCCTCTTGAACTCAATAAATAGTCATTTAATGCTTAACCTTACTATAAATAAGGATGATATGTAATCCATATTTTCTATAATTAAAGAATGTTTGGAAAAAAATCTTTGTGTAAAATATCTCTTTTTGCATACATTGGAGTGTGTAAAAATTACTTAAATGTGTATTAACTAGTGTGATAAGTGGGAATTAATGAAAACCTTTAAACTGGAAACTACAAGCCTAGTAGAACTTAAAAATGGTATGAACTAGGAATAATCAAGATAAAATCCAGGAAGTGGGCCAGTCATCTAAAAATTTGGGGGCCAAACTAGATAGAATCCTTACTTTGTTACATGAAACAAGGGAAAGGATCAACACCCTTGAGGAAAAATTTAGAGGAAGACTTGAAAAAGGAACCCTCCATGGAGGGAGAGGATTAAATCACCATGATCATAATAATGAAAGTGAACATAGTGAAACCCACTCCAAGTCTAGGTCTGAAGAGGAAAAAGGAGATCTATTGGATGAGTTGTCGAGGGACATGAAGAAGATTACTCCCCCAAAGTTTAATGGTATGGTGAGCAGGGATGCCACAAAGGTATAGCTTACTAAAATGGAAAAATATTTTAAAATTTGCAATTCCTCATAAGTAACCAAAGAATTTTTGGGAGCATACCAATTAGCAGGTGAAATATCCACGTGGTGGATGAATAAGAAAATGGAGTTGGATATTAGTTCCTTGAGGCTAACTTGGGATTTTTTTGTCACTATCTTTAGACAGAGGTGGTTTACCCAAATTTACTTTGAACAAAAACCTATGGATTTCAAAAATATGAGGTAAGGAGAGTCATTCATGAAATAGAATTGGGAAAATTTCACCCACCTTTTGAAGTATGTCCCACAATATCAAAAGGATGAGAGATTTAGGATTAAAAAGTTCATAATATAATTAAATTCCCAAATCAATGGAGATGTGGGTGTGCATGGTCCCACCACCATGGACTAGGTGTATGAGAAGGCCATCAAACAAGAACAAAAAATCAAGTCCATGATAGTTCACAAGGAGAAAAATTGAAAGAATTATAATTGGTCCCAGTCTTCTCAACCTTTCAAAAGAAGAACTGATAGATATGACTACCACAATAAGGGTGACATGGGTTCTCATAGAAACTGGAATGAGTCTAGAGGGGACAAGAGGACAACAATAACAATAACAATAAGATAAACGAGGATACCTTGGGGAAGCCTACAAAAAGGCAAGGTCCTCAAGGAGGATGTTATTCATGTGGTAGAGACCATTATGCAAGTAATTGTCCAAACAAAACTCAAGGTCCACAGCCATGAGGGAACCATTTGTCATCCTAGAAATTTTCTTTACAATAAAGGATTCATGCAACTTAGGAAAATTGTCAGGAAGAATACCAAACCATGCCCATTGAGACACCAAGTATTTTGTTTGGAGTACCAATTTCAATTTTAATTGATACTAGTGCTACAAAATGTTTTGTTTCTCCTAGATTGTTATGTAAAATATATATAAAATCTAGGTATATCAAAAACTCTTGGTCAATTGAATATGAAAAATAGTCAAAAGCTCAGGTAGAGCAGTGCCTATTTGAAGATATGGTTGATTTTCCAAGCTTTTCAATAGAGGTCAACCTTTATGTAGCTCCCTTAGGGTCCTATGCCATCGTCTTAGGGATTAATTGGATATGGAGACATAGGGCCAAGGTGGATTTCTTTACCAAGACAGTAGAATGTCTAGATGACCTAGGGAATAAATTTTTTCTACAAGGAACTTATAGAGAGGTTGAGATTAGAAATATATCCACCATGCAGTTGAAAAAATCTAAGAAAATAGGATTGTAGCTCTTTACAATTAGGATGGATGAAATAGAGTAATCCCGGGGCAATAATGAGTTCATCTTTCAAGATGACTTGATGTTTTAAGAGTCTTAGAAAATCTAAGGAGAAGAAGGAAAAGAGTCCATGGATTAGGAGAGATTAGATATGGGGAAGTTTCCCTTTCTCCAAAATTTTGAGGATGTGTTTTCAGACAAATTGCCTAGATTACCTCCCAAAAAATCCTTTGACTTATCTATTGATATCATACTGAGATCGCAACCAATATCCAAGGTCCCTTACTAGATGAATACAATGGAATTAATGGAGTTGAAAGCTCAGTTGGAAGAATTGTTAGAAAAGGGCTTGACAAGACTCAATACTTCACCTTCGGGAGTACCAATGATCTTTGCCAAAAATTAAGATGGTACATTGTGCTTATGAATAGATTACTACATTGTCAAAAAAGAAACAATAAAAAATAATCGTTGCCATGTATAGATAATATTTTTGATCAAATGCGTGGAGCAAAAATCTTCACACAGATTGATTTGTGATCGAGATATCATCAATTGAGACTCAAGGATGAGGAAATCCAAAAAATGGCTTTTAGAACTAGATATGGACACCTACAAGTTCACAGTTCTACCATTTGGATTGATTAATGTAGCTGAAACATTCATGAACTTGATGAACAATGCATTCAAATAATTTTAAGATAAGTTTATTCTTGTCTTTCTTGATGACATAGTGATATATTCCAAGTGCAACATCCAAGAGAGCATAAGTTGTATGGGAAGCTTTATAAGTGCACATTCTTCTAGAAAGAAGGCGAAATATCTAGGCCATGTAATCTCAGCCAAAGGAATTGTAGCGGACCCTGATAAGATTAAATTTTTCTTATGGGACTAGCTAGATACTAGAGGAATTTTGTGTCAAATTTCTCAAGCATTACCCATCCCATCACTTCTCTACAAAGAAAGGGTAAAAAATTTGAATGGTCAAAAAAATTTCAGGAGGCATTTGACCTATTGAAAGAGAAGTTGAATTTGAAACCAATTTTGAAAGTGCCTGACCCAGTGGGATAGTTTGTATTCATCATTGATGCCTCGGGAGAGGGGTTGGGTGGATTACTTATTCAAGATGGATGGTTTATTTATTATGACTCTAGATATCTAAAAACTTATGAGCAAAATTATGCACCCCATGATCTTGAGCTTGCAACCATTGCACATGTTTTATAGATGTGGAAAAAATATCTATTGGGGAAACCATTTGAGCTAAGGTTAGACGATCAAGGTCTCAAGTATTTGTTTACCCAACCTCACTTAAATTCTTGTGAAAGGAGATGGCTAGAGTTAATATCAGACTATTATTTTGAGATCAGTTACATCAAGGGAAAGGAAAACCAAGTTGCAAATGCCCTAAGTCATAGGAGACATATCTCCTCGATGATCTTTGTGCAAACAGACTTCAAGAGTCAAGTTTTACAAAATTCTAGAGGAGATGAATATTATGAGCAAGTAAAACAAGCTCTAATAAACAATCCCGAAGATCCAAGGTATGATGGGTTTATTTTTGAGTTAGATGGACTATTGAGATTTAAGGGAAGAATGTACATTTCAAACTCCAGAGAGCTAAGGAACATGGTATGGAAAGAGGTTCATTCTACACCCTATTCAGAACATCCGGGAGTGACACAACTTTTGGCTAATGTTAAGCCACTATATTTCTGGAAGGGAATGAAGAGGGATGTTGCAAGGTATGTAGCAAAGTGCCTAGAATGCTTAAGGGTGAAAGCAGAGCATCATCATCCGACAAGACTTTTATACCCTCATGAGATTCCAAGATAGAAATGGTAGATCATTAGTATGGATTTTGTGCAAGGTCTCCCTATGTCTAGAAATATACATAAGGGTGATCCCACAATATTGGTTTACAATTTTTGGCCAAATTGGACATTGAACTGAATTTTTCTAACTAAATCTTCACTTTCGAGCACCTATGGTTGCTAAATCATGAGGAATTTGAAAATGATGCAAACTAGTAATTTGTGATATTTTTTCTTTAGATTCTATATATATATATATATATTTTTGGAATCAAATTGCATTTCTTTTTCATTCTCCTTTGAAAACTAGTTTTTAACAATAAACATCATTTTTAAGAGTGATGTTCATCGTAAACAACATAACTTATTTTCTATGAAGCATAAAATACCAATTTTTTCGAATTTAGCTTTGTAACTATGATATCTAGCATGTTCATTTGGTTTCATAGTGTTTTATTAAATATTTTTTTCTTAATTAAGTTTTGAAGTCAAACTAATTACAATTCAGACATAAGCAGATTGTATACAACATAACTTTTTTTTGGTTGTATCAAAGTTCAATTTTTTTTTGCTGGGTCAAGGACATCAATACCTAGCACGAACATATTTTTCAATTTTTTTTTGATAATCTACTATTTTTCCACATGTGTAGAACAAAGAGCTTGATTTTTGGTGAAAGAACCTATGTTTAATTAAACTAAAAAATACATAATGAAACCAAAATATATTAAAATTATATTTGATGGATAACTCATTCTGAGGACTACCATCATCTAGTTGGTTCTGTGAAGTTTCCTCCATTTTGAACCTCAACCTGAGCTCGGAAAGGAAAAATTGTACAAAAAAATGCTAGAGGAGAGGGGGAAGGGCAAAAAAGGAGCGTTCACTCGAACCCCCTTATTTTTCATATTTCCCTTTATTTTCCTTAAAAAAGCATGTCAAAATAGATGACATCACAAAGGGGTTCACTTGAAGGGGGGTTTGAGCGAACCCCTTTTTGGGTTCATGTGAACCCCCCCTTTGAGCAAATCCCTTAAAACCCTTTTTTTTCTTCAGAGTGTTTTTGCAATTTTCCTTCCTCAATAAAATTATAAACCAGTATTGTGGCTTTACCCATAATGAAATTTTAGTGGTAGTAGATAGACTCACCAAGGTAGTCCATTTTATACTAGGGAATCTGATTGATGGAGCACCAATCATAACCTAAAATTTATGTATGAAGTTTTTAGATTGCATGGTGTTCTTGAGAAGATTATCTTAGACAAGGATGCACATGACTTTGAGGTTTTGGAAAAAAATATTTACCTCCTTGGGAACTCAATTGAGCATAAGTTCAACATATCATCTAGAGACAGATGGTTAAATTGAGAGAGTGAACCAGGTATTAGAGGATCTATTAAGAATGTATTGCATGGATCAACAATACAAGCAAGAGGATTATCTTTCGTTTGTAGAGTTTTCATATAAGAATCCCTATCATTCCATAATTAAGATGACCCCATTTGAAGAATTGTACAAAAGAAAGTGTCAAACTCCTATAAGTTGGGATAAGCTAAAAAATAGGATTAGCCTTGGACCGAAAATGCTTTCAAAATGGTAAAAAAAATTAGTTTGATCAAGAAAAGGCTAGCAGAAGCCAATGATAGACAAAAGAGTTATGTTGATGCCAAACATATACCTAGACATTTCTCATTAGGAGAAAATTTTTTTTTGAGAGTCAAACCTCAAAAGAGTGCAATCAAGTTTGGGAAGTCTTCCAAGGTACCTCCACATTATGAGTCCCTTTGAAGTTATTGAGGAAATTAACCCATTTTACTACACAATTTCTCTACCACTTGCTCTTTCTAGAATGCATAATGTATTTCATGTTACCTAGATCTTAAAAAATAGATTCTAGAAAATAATCATATAATTGCTTGGAATGCACTTCAGGGTTAGGACTTAGGGGTGTTCATGATTGGTCCTCTCAAGGTGTTCAAAATGCACAAGCTCCACCTGTGTAATAAAGAGGTGATGTAATACAAGGTCTGATGGGACCAATATGTCGAGGACGGTGTCATATGGGAGACTACTAGGAGATCAAACAAAAAATTCCCCATATTTTGCTTGAATTTGAAAATAGAGATTGAAACTTTTAATTAAATTGATATATGTTATGATACTTTAAATTGTTGAGGATAATGATTATTAAGGGGGGAATATGTTACACCCCATCTTTGAATCAAAAATTTTCACCTTATGTTAAATGCACAAATGATTTAAATAATTATGAAATTTTGAAAGATGAAAGCTATGATGAATTATATGTGATATAATGGTTGTATGCATTTAACTGAAATATTGATGAATATGAAATGATATAGATGTGGTATGGCTAACTACGTGTTTATTTTTCTAAGTGGATATGCAAGAAGGATTTGATGCTCTCTAGAGGGAGAGGAAGAGTATCACTTGGGAGAAGGGTATAGATAAGGACATGATAGTAATGTCATTTGAGTTCAATGCATGTGCATAGGTCAGGTTTTGGATATTTTTGAATATGAGTAATTTTTTGTCTTAAGTTGTGTCTCTTGGGTAAGTTAACCTAACTCGAATCAAGCTTATTATTATTATTATCAAAATTGAATTAGTATTGATCTTGTCATTATGATATTTGTATATAAAAATGATTGTATACATTACGATATATGTGCATGCATTAAGATCAAACAGTTTCATGGTTTTGATGTATATATATTCATATATAAATACATATATGAGTATGTATAAATACATACATATGCATATATTTATATGTAAAGGTATACAAGCATATGCATATATGATTCAATATTAATCGATAATGAGTATATATATACTCATATGTATAAATAAATGTGTATAGAAATTTATATACATATGTGAATATGTATAAATAAATAGATATACAATATAATAATAAATATTTAAAATATATATATTTTAAATATTACATAGAAAAGATGATATGAATTAAAGCTCTTCGAGAGGCAAAATCCTCAATCAAAGACTTATAATATTGAAATATTCTTGAGGCTTAAAAGACATATTAAAGACCACTCATGAAGGCTGCATATTAAATGATAGCTATTTAAAACTGATTTGAATTAAGGTGTTGGAATTAATAAGATCAACCACCACAAGGTTCTTTAAAATCGGTAACTAAAATTCAAATATGAGCATGAATTTGTCAAAGGCATTATAATCAACAATTAACAACAAAATTTGAATAGCCACAAAGTGAAATGAGAGATGTAGTTATGAAGTCTTTACTTAGCATTTAGAACTAACAACCTTGGAAAGGGTCGACCCCTCCAAAGTGGGGTGACCAAATCAACATTGGTTAATGCTTCAAATTGCATTATTAAGCTTTATAAAATCACACTCCAAAATGGCCATAAAGGGTGTGAGGAACAAGTTTTAGAAGCTTATTATTGTTGTGTAAACCAATCACCATAGTGAAGCCTATAGCTGTGCATTCAAAGCAATTAAATAATTCAAAATGAATGTTGATAAACTATTTCAAGTCATCGCATAACTAAGAGTTGGTCAAACCTCTTTAAGAGGTAATTTTAAAATAGAAAATTTGTTTTGCAGGCATAAATATGACACAATATTCTTTAGTAGTGGAATGCATTAAATCTAAGTAAGATTTGCTTATAAAAACCAATTGATTTCTCTTTGTTTTGGTTGTTGACAGGCATAGCGAAGGAGGCATATAGTCTGAGTCTATTAATCTTAAGCATTTTAGAGTGTGCAAAATCAATTTTAAAGAAGTGATAATAGTAAGTAGCAACTGTGTTTTAGTATTTTAAATTAATTAGAGGTTGCAATATCTAAGATAGAGGTGAGAACAAGTAAGTAGTTGTTAAACTAATTGAAGGAGTGTAGCTAAGCATTGTCAAGCTAGATCATACAAGAAGGAGCTATTTGTAGCTAAAAGTCAAAATTTGTAGGCATGTTTTACTTTTTGCAAACTTGTTATCTTCTTATCAAAGAGTTTATTATGAGAATGTTGTATATTTAAAGAAATAGTTTCTTATATATGTTTAAGAGAATGAGATTATGTAGTTTGAAAATAGGAGACTAAATACTGATATTTTAAGTATTGAATCTTTGAAAATATGAACGAAAAGATACTTTTATGTATTCTAAATATAGTCTATTGTATATGAGTTCATAATAGAGAATATGATTTGAATGCTAGGGAAATAGAAAACTTAGTCGAGTAATTTATTAAAGAGTTAAATGAGAATAAATAGTGTGTTATGATGCTTGTGTAATAAGAATTTGGGGGTTGTGCACATGATCTAGTTTCTCATAATCTTGATGTTACTACATAACATAAACCCCATCATCTCTTATGGTGAATTGTGAAACCCAACCTTATGACTTGTTAATGGGAGTTTAGAAATGTGAGTAAGAGGAAGTGATCCTCTATTTAGCCCAAATAATGATATTTCCATGTTTGTATAACAAAATGCCAATATTATCTAAATGACCATGTGTATGTCAAGATAGTGGCATAGTGTCATCATTATTTGTCTAAAAATCCTAAGAATAGGTGAATGTTAAACCTTATGGGTTATGATAGGGCTTGAATTAGAGGCTATATCCCAGATGGACAAGATGTTACAAGAACGTAACAGAGGAATTCATTTTCCATGATGTTATATCAATCTAGTCATTTTGACCACCTTAGTGGGTATGATCATATGAATATAAACCTTACATGTTAGTAGAACTAGCTGGTCTACAGTATGTTTTAAACCATAATTCAGATAAATATCTCCAAGTCGAGTAGGGTGGGTGAACAAACAAATATTCTCATAAGTAGCGATTATATATATTACAAATACTTTGGCCAAAGCGAGTGTAATAGCCTTTGCTTGCAATTTTTAGTTCACTGTGTTCTAAATAATTAATGCAATTAGAGTTTTCATTCATAGTTGGAAGGTCTCCATATTTGTTTGATAGTATTGGTTAAGTAGGGCACAACACCAGAGATCAAATGGAAATTACTAGAGGGTTCTTAACTATTACCTTTGTTGAATTGTGGGGCCACTTCTAGTTAGAAAGTTGTGCGAGAGACGATTGGTCTGTGGTTAAAGGTAAAGCACCTGGGTGATGCCCTCCCTCTTGTAGATGGCATGTCAAGTATTGTGAGAAAGTATCTAGATATGGATCTTTGACCTTGTTCCTTAAATATTAATTTTATGTTATTTATTTGAAATCATTCATGTGGAAAATGTAAAAAGGAAAATTTTATTCTTTTTAGTTCAAAAAGTGAAATGAACTTATTATGCTATACTTATGTTATCAGTTATGCAGTTGCAAATTTTCAATTATTGAAAGAAAAGTTTTATGTCCTGCTTTTATGGAATGGGTACTTTATGGTTAAAATTCCAAGTAAATTCCTTGTTATAAGGTTGTGGTTGTTACACTATATGTCATAAAATTTATCTTATTTTTTTCTTTTGGGGATGACACAAGATATTGATACATTTAGGTCTCTTCCATGTTGACCTAAATGCTTGTTTTTCTCTCTCTATGTGTCATTCCTCCATTATTTTCATTGTTCCAAGAATATTTGGGGAATGATGTCAGTTTTGAGCTCTATTATATCATTGTAGCATATAGTGACCCCCAATCCGTAGATCCCTTTAGTGTTCATATTTTATCTTGTTCTTTAAATTTACATTTGGGGGCAACCCCTTGTCATGAGTCAACTCTATTTGGAAACATATCATTGGCATAGGGCTTTCCAAATAAGCTTTTGTGATCTTTTGGTATTTATCATTTTTCTACTTTAAAGTAATTACTCACAACATGGTGTTATATAATTTATTTAAAGTGGGGGAATACATTAGCATTATTTTACATCACTTTATTCACGAGTGTTGGACTTAGCGATGCATTGATATTTGGCATTGTTTGCTCCACTTTTTCATGAGCATTGGATTTAGTGATGCATTGGAATTTTGGCATTTTTGCTCTACTTTGTTCACAAGAGTTGAACTTAGTGTAGCATTGGCATAACATATTGATCATTTTGTAGCACCTTATCAGAGTTGTAAGAGAGTATAACTGTTGGTTTGGTTATGGGTACACACCTATTGAAAAGTGGTCCTCACTAGAACTAGTGTGTTTCTCATTTTTCTACCTATTTTTAGGGGGGTCACCTAGTAAAAAGAGATCCTCACTGGCCCATGTTCCTTTCTTGTTTGTGATTCACCTAGTAAATATCATAATTTTCTATTGGGTGAGTCATGAAAATCTTTTTTTATGGTTGCTAGCATAATATAACTTGCTAGCCTAGACCCCTTTTATTTTTTGCATTTATTTTGGAAATATATGTTCATGCATTTTGTCTTACTATATATCATACATGTTTGTTCCTTTGTGCCTATGTTGGTTTACTGTGAAATCTTAGATCCTAGGGGCTTGGCCATCTCCCTTAATCATTGTTATCCTATTTCTTCAATGCTTGTGTATTGGACCCCTCTTGACATATATTTGTCTACTTTAGTGTGAGTTGGAGCCTAAGTTCATATTCTCACTAAAGTGGGGGCTAAATGTAATATTGTAAATTGTCACCCTTGATAATTTCACACTATTTTTTGCCCCCCCCTTAAGTTATTAGACCTAAGTGAGAATTCAACTTCCTAAATTATGCATTAGATATCCTATTTTAAATATTTTCTGATAATTTGCAAGCATAAAATAAATGCTCTCATTTAAGAATTTGTCCCCCTATTTTGGATCCAAATTCAAATATTTCAGTTGTGACAATTTATTATTTAAAATTCAAATACTTAAAGTTGGTTGTCAAGATTTAATTTTTAGGAAATTGAATAAATGCTTATAAATACCTAGTTATTTGATCATTTTGAAATATAGGACTTGATGAGAGCACACTTTATATAGCAAATATTATTGTTAAAATCATTCAAGAGAAGCATTATCATTCATTTCTAGTACCAATTCAAGATCCAACATCATGTCAAAGTTTATGTGTGTTCATATTATTTTGTGAAGGCTAAAATTGTTGTATGTCTCCAAGCATTCAAGCATTCAAGAAAATCTATCAAGAAAGTTCCAAGATCCTTGAAGTGATGTTTATGTCTTCATTCCTTCAAGAAAGCCTTGAAGGGTGGTGAGTTGGAATGTTTTTTCATTCATCATTTCCTTCCTTTCCATTATCAGGTTATCATTGGCATTGCCATTGTGGAAGTGGGAACACTTGCACGAGGTTTGACTGAGGTAACCTCCTATATGGTATAATATTTTCCCCTTTTTTTGAATGTGCAGATCTTAGGTTGAAGAGGATCTAAGGACATTTGAAGATACTTTGTTCATCATTGCATTCAAAACCCTTGGCCTTGACAACTCACAAAAACTCAAGTTTAGAAATATCCAAAAGTGATCTAGATAGCTTGCAAGTGGGAAACATAAGACATCTAACATTAGAGGATTGTGAAAATAGATCTAAAAAATACCTAGTAAGATAGAGGCACCCCTAGAGGAAATGACCTCAAAAAATAGCTAACATTTATATCATATGTGCACAGTGTCCTCCTCTTTCTATTTCTGGTGTCTAGTTTTCTCTATGATATCTCAGATCTATTATTTTTTATAGAAAAGTGATCGCTTGCATCATTAAGGACAATTAGGTTATTGCATTCATAATTAGATCATTTCCAAATTTGGTGAGGGTTAGTTGACTCACCTATTAGGTTATAAGTTAGTCACATACCTTTCCTAAATCAATCAAACCACCATTCAATCTTTGCATTTCCATAACCATCCCAACAATAAAAACACATGAACCTAAAAAAGTGGTGTGGACCCAAGGTTTAAACACTAAACCCCAAAGTCCGACATTTTTCAACAGTTCATTTTGGTGAATCTGACCTGTTAATATTATATACCTTCTAAAAATTCACCCTAGATCTAGATGTTACATTGCATTAGTTTTCATTTCTTATTCAAGGTTTAAATTTTGCATCATAAAAGCATAAAATTCAAAAAATTGCATATCATATTGCATCATAGGTTATAATATAATTTTTTTCAATCATTTTAGCTCAGATCTAAATTCAAATTTCATTCATAATTCAACATTAGATCATTTAAAATCTGAAATCAAAATAAAAAGTGTCATTTGCATACATTTGAGTGTCTTGCATCTTGTTAAAATGTAAAAATTGTATTAGTTTCTTTCAAAAAGCACATTCATCTCATCATTTTCAAATTTAGCATATTAGACTCAATTAATTTTTGCATATTATATTTAGAAATTGAATTAAACTTTTCATTTATTGTTCAAGCATTTCAACATTCTTGCATACTTGCATTGTCAATTGTATTACCATAAATTGAGCAAAAAATAGAAAATTATTCACTATCAAACCTGTTTGCACATAGAAACAAAAACCTTAAATAGTATAATAGACAACCAAAATTTAAATTTTTAAAATCCTATCTAGGAAATAGGTTCCCTAAGCACCCCTGTCCTATCCTTTCTGGCTCAAATTTTTGTCAAATATTTGTCTTTGTGTTTTTTGTGTGTTTCTTATATTTGATTTTTGTTTTTGCCTATTTTGTTGTGTTTATTTGTCAGTTTAGTGTTCATCTTGGGTGCACTTAAGGGTTTTGAAACTTGCATGATTTTCACAACCTGGTTTCCTATTGCCAATACTCTAGTGAGATGTAGTTCTAGACTTATGACATCCTGCCTTGTTGTTACATCTGTTGTGGATCCTAGGTCTAACTCTTTCATGCAAAGTGTTGTTGATACTCAACCCATTTTGGACTCTATCCCTCATACTACCATACTGATGACAACCTCACAAACACCTATATTCATCGAGGTTGAGACTATGATTGCCCATGTTCTTGATGATAAGATGAGATACTTGGATAAATATTTAGAAAAAAATTAGGACTATGTGAGTGTTGAAAATAGCTAGTACAACGGTCCCTATAATAGATAACATAAGGAAACTTATTGAATATGCTCAAGGATTAGAGGTTATGTGTAACATAGATCATATTATTGACAATCATGTACCTACAATGGCTAGTTGTGCTCAAGCTTTGAATAAGGCTAAAATCAACCATATCCTAATTTCAAGTGGCATTTCTCACTAGAATGGAAAAACTAGAGCTATACCATCTAGGAAGGTAATTACCACATAATAGATAAACGATATATATTTTTGATCAAAATGGAATAATATGAAGTAAATTAATTAATAGTTATTTTTTTATAATTCAAAGGAATCTACAAATGATGTTTGTTTTGTGACAAAATTGTAAAGATTAGTATGTAAAAAAAATTAAGGCTCACCACATTTAACAAATACACATTGGCTCATTAGATTACAAATTTGAAAATTAATTAAGAAACCATTTTAACTCCTATCATTCATATGATACAATTGAAAATGTGTATAATCCCAACATTTATTTCATCATATGAGATCATAATGGGAAATTCTATTTTTTATGTTGCTCACTATTTTTTAGATAATCAAAATGGTGATAAGATTTGCATTAGGTTATTGATTATCAAATTCTAAATGCTTGTATGGATATAGTTTATCTTGAACAAGAAGATTAGAAAAAATATAATAAACTTTTGGATACGTTATGATTTATGACAAGTTTGTTGAGTATCTTAATGTTGGAAAAAAGGTGAAGGAAAGTTACAATAATATGAACGTATGCAAGTGAATTCAGATTTAAAAATTGGATTACCAAATCATATTTAAACATGTGATTGCAACATGCATCATAGTATAAAAATTAATTAACAAAATTTGATACCAGATTTACATGGAGAAACCCTTTTGGTAAAAAACTACACACAAGAAAAGAACTGAAAAATATATTATTAATATTTTAATGATAGTACGCAATAATACACTCCATTACTGATCTCTGATCAATTTGGAAGTATCACAATAACTCAACACAAAACTACCATCTCATGGATCCAATTTATAGAAATTGTGGGAGGTAAAACCATAATGGTAAACCAAAATGAGAGGTACAAAACCACCTACAAAAACCCATGCCCCTCTTCATGGACAACCAAAAGACGTAATAAAATATTAAATGGAACTATAAGACTCCCACATGGGTTCCTAGCCAAAAGCCTATCCAATTATCGACTTTCTAGATGCTCTAATAACCTTTCTAATCCTTGATGGAACACCAATTGACACCTTTTTTCTCCCATATGGGTGCCCCATCCAAGACCTTCCAACTTCCAATTTGAAAACTTAGGAGATATGATTTATAATTTTTTTATGTGTAACCTCCACCAAAATTAAATGCCCTCTTTAAAATATAATTACAACATGCCAAAATTTAATTATTTTTGCTCATGTCCCCTAGAACACATTCCAAGGAATGTTAAGACATACAAATGACATAGGATTACATGGTTAATGCCACCTTATCTTAACATTCTCCCAATTGAAATTATTCATTGTAATTACTTCCAAGAGATACAAATAATAAAATCAATTGCAGTGCTTAAGGACCATGGGGTAACCCCACAATCCTCAGTACCAAACTTATGACATAAAAATTTCAAGAGGGAGTTGAAAAAAAATTGAACTACCTTCATTCAAAGGTACCTTCAAATGAAGGGCCTTAGCAAGACACCTTCAATGCTTTCTTCAAAATTTTCTTAGAAATTCTAGTTTCAGACCTCGGGTTGGACCTTCAAATGTAATTAACTTGACAAGATAATTTGCAAGATCGTAGTCCTTGAAACAAGCTTTACAACAAGTATAATTTTAATATATTTAGTTTTAAATTTTCAATGAACATAAGTTTTTACTAAACATCAAGTTCTTTGTTCTACACAGATGGAAAAATAGTAAAATATTAAAAAAATTCTAAAAAATATCTATGCACTAGGCATTGATGTGTGTGTGTAGAGAAATGGGATTCACTACTCCCAAGTCTCTCAATAAAAATAGAGCGTAAAGGGAATGAAATTACTTAAACAAATTCAAGATCACCTTGACTTTAAACAAAAGGGACAAGCTGAAAAGGAAGAGAAAACAAGACTTTGTTTCCCTTATGCTTTACGATAGAGGTTTTTTGAAGGCAAGTGAGAAAACCACAAAGGTCTCAAACTGCAGACCAATTGGCTCTTTGCTAGAGGACCTCAATGCATGATTCAAACTTTGGCGTGATGCACTAAAGTCTCAGAGATGCATTGTCATCTTGTATAGACAAAGGGTCGAGCTACAGACTGAAATACATAGGGTTAAATATCAACCCAAGAGTTAAAGTTTAATAGCTTAACAAATACAAGGGAACAAATAAAAGTACAAGAGGAATGCTATAACTTATAAATATAAACTATTCTAATGATAGAGTAACAAAGAGAAAAAAGAAGAATACCAACTCACTAAAGGTCTAGATCTCCAGCAAGCTCCTCACAAATGAAATGCACCTACACACACAATATTAGAAAAATGTCGGTGTTGTGTTTTGAGGTTTACCTTAGTCAAGCACCCATTTTTGTGTTCCCACCTACACAAACAACCAATAGACCATAAGATGTAGAAAATTAATAAAGAAGTAGAGAGAATAGACACAACAAAATAGAGTGTAAAGACAATCTAGATGCTACTCTACAAGTAAGATAATGCAAATAAGAAAATGGAAAAATATCACCTCCCTTTCTACGAGCTCATGAGGCTGAGAGAGGAAGGAGAAGAATATGATCACCATACCAATGGAGTAGAGATTTGAAAAACTATAATAGAAATTACACTAAAGCAACAAGATGGTGTAGAAGTGAATGAGAAGAGAAAGAGAGTGAAGCACAAAGTGAGAATGAGCTAGAGTGTGTGTGAGAATCAGAGAGAATTTAAAGAATGAAGGAATTATAGAGAAGGGGGATTTTTCACCCCCAAGGCTCTAGGTCACAAGAGAGCCTCAAGCAAAAAAATACCCTAAACTACCTTAGGTTTATCAATTGGTAAAGAAAGAAGAGACAAATTGAAGAGGAAGGGCAAACATGACCCTATTTCCCTTCTATAAATGATGGGTGTTTTTGAAATCTAGGTGAGTAGACTGCAAGGGTCCTAGGCTATGAATCAGATAACTCTCTATCTGAGGATGACAACATAGGAACCGGACTTTAGTGTGCCATGTTGGAGTCTTAGGGATTTGTTAGCATCCTGTATAGACAGAGGGTTGGATGACAGTAAAAAATGCACAAGGTCAATTTACAACCCAGATATTAGAGTTTTGTAGTTTAATAGTTTAATAGGAAAATGCATAAATAAGTATTACAAAAAAAAAATACTATAGATCTATTCTATTTATGAAATTACATAGAAAGAGAGAGAGTTGAATCAAACATGCTCCAATTCTCTTGCTATAGCTCCAAGTGAAAAAACTTGCACCTACACACACAAAAATAGGAAAAGTGTTGGGCTATGTTTTGAGGTTCGCCTTAGTTAGACCCTTGTTTTGGTGTTCCCATCTCCATGGATAACTAGTATACAATGGAATGGAGAAAAATGATAAAGGGGAGAATAGAAATGACACAAGAAGTAGAGAGAAATGGCAACCTGAATGCTACTCTACAAGATGATGGATGCAAGTAAATGAAAATACACAATGTTACCTTCCCTGTTATAAGCACTCAAGGCCGATAGAGGAAGGAAGAGAATGGCACCACCACGCCAAGGAGGTAGATCTTTGTAAACCTGTAGTGGTGATGGTATTGAAGCAAAGAGAAACTATAGAGACCAAATAGAAAGTTGATAGCCACAAGAAAGAATTATAGAGAGGCAATAATGAGATAGAGTGATAAAAAATAGTTGCAAGAATGAGAGAATTATCTTGAGAGTGAAAGAACTAGCATGAGAGAGAAGGAATGTAGTTTGAATGGATAAATGGTGGAAAAGAGTTGTTTTTTGTCAGTCAAGATTTGGAATGAGATGCTACCTCTACAAGCAATTAGGAAGTGTAATGTTTTTGTAGATTCCAGACATAAGAATCTGTTAGGACAACAATGCAATGTGTGAACGTCCATGTGACGTGCATGTATCTTCGATAAAAAATTCTTCACCCACACAAAATGATAGGGACATGTGGGAAGATCAAGATGAAGGTAGTGGTTTTTTGCATCATCAAACTCGTAAGGCTAAGATACAGGTAAATTAAGGTGAAATTTGCCTAGGTACAAATTTATGCCATTATATTTTGGCCCCACTTTAGCAAGCATATGTTTTAGTGTGTATGTGAGCTAAAGTAGAAAGAGGTTGAAGAGAATATAACAATAATGTCGAGGAAGTAGATCTTTGATATGACGTACCTAGACATGAAAGAGGGAGCTCCACCAAGATGCGAAGATGACATGGGTCTTCAATCCTGCAAAGCTAGCTATGATCTCACCACAAACATGTTAGGCTGCAAACAAAACATGTTAGGAAAATAAATAAATCATAAGACACACATTCATAAGAAACAAGAAGACACAAGCCGACACGATAAGAAATAGTTTGATCAAATAGACACAAGACACACACTACTTAGATAGATAAGCATGTGCATGACTGTTGCAAACTGCATTGCAAGACTGCCACAAAAAAGATGAGTCTAGTAAGGCTACCCCCAAACTAGACACCAAGATATAAGATGTCTAGCACCAAGACACACAACATCAAATATCATATTAAAGACACACATTACAAGATACCAAAGAATTATTTTGAAAATAAAGCTTTCAAAGGGGATTCCTTCGGCAGGGAACCCTTCAAGACACCAAGGGGCCCATTCAAAGGAAAACTCCAATTGAAAGATACCACATTTTCTGAAATTTATTCTATCATCAAGGAATCCTTTTGAAATATATTTTTTCAAGGAATCCATTGGAAAGAATTCTCCTTTTTCAAATGAATTTTTTTAGACTCTTTCATTTTAGAAAGTTCTTTTTCAAAGGAAAATTTTTACTCTTTCGCTACAAAATCTTTTTCGAAAGAAAATTTCATCCAAGAGTCTTGAGAACATAAAAAATTTTGGAAAATGAGAGATTTCAATAAGGGATTATTTTATCTTGGAATTAATTTTAAAGAAAAAATTACACCAAGGAGTCCTTTTCGAAAGAATTCACCTTATTGAAAATTAGAACAACATAAGAACCCCCTTAGGATGGTGTGAGTTGCGTAGAGGAGCACATATCATTCTCAGAAGAGAGAGGAAAGCAAGAGATTTTGTGGCACACAAAACATGGTGAGATGTATTCATGGTATGTTTTCACACATGCAAGGGACAACACATAAGAACCACAACATCAAGAAGCAAACAAAGATGAAGAAATCAAGAGATAGGGGGATTTGAGAATTCAGAGTCAGATCTATTCATAAATACAAATAGATAGGTATAATATGGTATGCATACGAATGGTCATCAATCACAAAAGTTCTTAGAATATGAAGAAGATCACATGAAGATAGTGAAAATAAAAATTGGGTCAACATGGAAGAAGGACTAAATGCCCCAATGCTTTGCATCATCCCCATATTGAAAAATAATATTACGACATATAGAAGAATGATGACACAAATAGAAGAAGTGCACAACATATTTTCATGCCTATATCCAAGTACCTACAAGGGTAGAAAGGTTCCTCTAGGTAGGATAAAAAACACAAAAAGACAAGCACAAGGGAACACAAAAACACAAACAAATCTAACCTACAGATAAAGAAGAGGTACCACCCTAGTCCTCATCGACCAAAAATTTATCCTACTCCTAAGCTAGATCATTGTAAGGGGAGGGAAGATGGGCCTGTAAGGGTGGGATTGGGAGTGTGGTACCCTCTAACTCACCCACAACAATAGATAAGAAAGAAGGGCCCTCAAGGTCTTCTTCATCGAACTCTTATGAAGAAAAATTCATTGATCTTATGAAGATCGAGGATGAATCTGGGATATCTTCCACTAATTGAAAATAAACTTTTTGGGGAAAGGGTGAGGCATTCAACAACCACTATCGACCTCAAGAAGAGGGGCAGTGACTAGATCCAAATAAGAAGGGGCCACCTATATCACAAGGATGGTGTAGGCCAAGACAAAATTAGCTTTAGAAGAAGGTGAACCCTTCTTCAGACCTCCACTCATAGTGAGGTCATCCTCTAGTTTGTGCTTCAACGGAGGATGTTGAATCCCCACAAAAGAAGTAGAGGTGAAGGAGGAAGAAGACAAAGCTGCGACAGACACCATTGTTGTATTCAACATGTCAATTGGTCTCAAAAAAAGGAGGGATGTCTAGGAGGGACATCAAGAGAGGGGGCTCTATGGAGGGAGTGATCAAAACTTGCACCCTTTTGGTGTGAGCATCATCAAAACCCACCAGAGGAACTGAAAGCAAAATAGAGATGATGGGAACCAAGGGAGAAATATTAGGAGAAAGCAGATCAATAGAAGAGGATTCAAATATAGAAACCACTGGCTCCCCCTCTGTGTTCTACAAAGTGGCATGCTTAGTGTCTAGAGCCTTTCACTTTCACTTGCGCTCATGGGAAATATGGTTACATCGATTGCGAGCACTGGAAGATGTTTCCTGAGAAGAGACCGAAGGTTGTTTCTCATCCATAGGAGTATCCTCCATAACCATTTCTTTTGTAAGGATGGCCTCCTAAGCAAGAGCAGGAGGTGGAAGCACAAGAGAAAAAACAACCCCAAGAGGAGAAATAGGTTCAAACACATCGACAACGGGCCTCTTCTTGTTCATTTCCCTAGGGATAGGTTAAAGAATATTAGGAGGCCGTGGAGCCCAAGAAGCTGGAACAACCCCACAAGAAGACTTCCCCTTTCCATAGACACTGGGTCAGGGAACTGTAGGTAGAAAAAGAATCTCAAAAACTTGATGCTTTATTTTTTGTCATGAAAGTACCATCACACTTTCCATGTGAGGTATAGGAGTGGGAGTTGAAAATGTCATAGCAAGATGAGAAGTAGAAGAAGATGGAATTGAAAACACAAAAGGAGAAGGCTTTAGAGTGTCAGCAAGCTTCCCCTTTCCCTTTAGTGGGGCATAAGAGGCATCTTGTTGTTGTGTTGTCAAATAGGATTTTACAAAAATAGCATAAGGATAGAATAGATAGTTAACCTTTGGTGTTGAGCTCCCAATCTTATATTTAACATAAACCTTTTATAAAAAAATCCCCTAGGAGGGAGATGTCCAACCAGAGAAAGAAAAAAAGTGATCCAGTGAGAAGCCCCCACATGACACCAACGGTTTATAGCTAGTGTCATGCACCACACATACGATGCCTTCATGGGGGAACTTTAATCATTTATGGACTATAGAGGAAACACTGTTCATAGAGGCTAGCCACATAATGCCTAGCTTGAATCTAAATAGGTCAGACTCTAGGATCACAACAAATGACATCAAAAACCTTGGGTCCTACCAAGCCTGATAAAGAAATAGCACCCATAGGGGCAATAGAGAGTCCATCGTGGGTATGGAGAGTGGTCTATGATTCTTCATATCTCTTCTTATGTAAACTATTTATGAACAAAGTTTACTCTATTAACACATTTACCTGACTTGTCGGACCAAATAAGATGTTAGTTACAACATTTCCATTAATATAGGCAAGAATGTATAATAGAGAAGGCTCCTTATTTAGTGGCTCACCATGCAAGGTGAAATTTATATCAGGCATTGCACTTGCATTCTCGAAAGGAGGGATACACGTGAACGAGACCATGTTCACGTACTTGAATGAAACCAAATCAAAAGATATAAAAGATTATTTTTAGTAGATGATGACCTACCTAGATTCCATTTCTAAATATCCAAGATTCCTTATAACTATATATCTAGGGGTCGCAAATTGGGTCAAAAAGCTACACACTTTGTGACACACAAATCTACAACACAACTAGGACACGCGAGAAATATTCTTAATACCAAGAAACATAAACAAGAAATTCACATCAGACTCACCAAAAATTTAGAGAAGGGGGATTCATCACCCCCAAGGCTCTAGATCATGGGAGAGCCTCAAGGAATGAAATTGCACTAAACTACCTTAGGTGGATCAATAGGTAAAGAAAGAAGAGATAGGCTGAAGAGGAAGATTAATTGGGACCTTGTTTCCCTTTTGCTAATGATAGGTGTTTTCGGAAACCAAGTGAGTAGACTGCAAGGGTCTCGAGCTTCGAATCAAACAACTCTTTTTTTGAGGATGATAGCACAAGAGTTGGATTTCAACGTCCTATAGTAAAGTCTCAAGGATGTGCTGGAATCCTATACAGATAGAGGGTTGGATGATAGTCACAAATGCACAAGGTCTACTTATGAATCAGATATTGGAGTTTTGTTGTTTAACATTTTAATAGGAAAATGTAGAAATAAGTAGTATAACAAAAATAATACTATAAATATATTCTAATGATGAAATGACGGAGAAAGAGAGAGAGATTCCACTCATGCACGATCTACTTCTCCAAATATAGCTCCAAGTGGATGAAACTACACCTACGCACACAAAAACAAGAAAAGTGTTAGACTATGTTTTGAGTTATGTCTCAGTCAGACCCCTGTTTTGGTATTCCCACCTCCACGGATAGCCACTATACAATGACATGGAGAAAAATGATAAAGGAGAGAATAGAAATGACTTAAGTAGAGAGCAATGACAAACTGAATGCTACTCTACAAGATGATAGATGTGAGTAAATAAAAAGACACAATGTTACCTTCCCTGCTATAAGCACTCATGACCAATAAAGGAAGGAAGAGAATGACACCACCATGCCAAGGAGGTAGAGCTTCGTAAAAATTCAATGATGATGGGGTTGAAGTAAAGAGACATTGTAAAGACCAAATAAAAAGCTAATAATAGTAAGAAAGAATGGTAGAGAGGCAAGAATGAGCTAGAGTGATCAAGAAGAGTTGCAAGGATGGGAGAATTAGATTGAGAGTGAAGAACCAACATGAGAGAGAGAAGGAATGTAGTGTGAATGGATAAATGGAAGCAAAGAGTCATTTTTCATTGGTCAAGAATCAACAGGAGATGTTACCTCTGTAGGAAATTAGGATGTGTAACATTTTTGTAGTTTCCAGATATAGGAATCTATCAAGATGACAACGCTGGACACGAATGTCTATATGATGTGCACGTGTCCCTGAAAAAAAATCCTCCACTAAAAAAAATAATAGGGACACATGGGAAGATCGAGATGAAGGTAGAATTTTTTTGCATCATCAAACTTGTAAGGCTAAAGTAAGGGTAAATTAATGGGAAATTTTCCTAGGTGCTAATTTACACCATTACAAGAATGAAGTTAAAATGGCTATTTTGGAGGTAAATGGTTATTCTAGAGCGGTCAATATTCGCAGGGACATTACAATTTGTAGGTTGGTAGGGAATCATAATGCCTCAACATCCACTGACTTAAGAATATTGTCAAGACACTAGCAAGGCGCACAAACATCTATGTGATGCACGGGCATCCCTGACAAAAATTCTCATCGACACAAAATGACAAGGACATGTGGGGAAAGCAAGGAAAATGTGACAATTTTTTTCATTATCAAATTTTTAAGGCTAAAATGAAGGTAATATAATGGGAATTTTCACTAGGTGCAAATGTACACTATTACATTTTGCCCCAACTTTAGCGAGCATATGTGTTGATGCATATGTGAGCTAAAGTAGAAAGAGGTTGAAGAGAATATACCGACATCGTAGTGGAAGTAGTCCTTCGATCTAACATACGTTGATGTGAAAGAGGGAACTCCACCAAGATGTGATGATGGCATGGGTCTTTAATCTTGCAAAGCTAGTTGTGATTTTACCATAAACATATTAGGTTGTAGATAAACATGTTACACAAAAAATCTAACCATAATAGACATAATTTTATAAGACACCATTTGATATGATCCAACACAATAAGATACAATCCGATCAAATAAGACACAAGACACAGTCTAATCAAATAAGCCTGTGGTTGTTGCAAACTGCATTTTAAGACAATCATAGAAAAGATAAGTCTAGTCAAGCTACCCCAAAGCTAGATGGCAAGATATAAGATATCTGAAACCAAGACATGCGATATAAAATATTAGATGAAAGACACAAATTTAAAGACACAAAAGAATTCTTTTAAAAAGAAGGCTTTCACAAAGGGGTTCTTTCGATAGGGAACCCTCTAAGACATCAAGACACCAAGGGGCCATTTTGAACGAACACTCCATTTGAAAGACATGATATTTTTCACAAGTGATTATGTCATCAAGGAATCCTTTTGAAAGACATGATATTTTTCACTTGAAAATTAGACAAGCATGAGGATGATGTGTCTAATCAACATGATAGCGATATGTTGCAGCACACAACACATAGAGAGATGTATTTGTGGTATGTTTTCACACATGTGAGGGAAAACACATGAAAACCACAACATCACGGAGCAAACAAGCAAAGATGAAGAAATCAAGACATAGGGGGATTTGAGAATTCAAGGTTAAAATTGTCCATAGATATAAATATGAACTGACATCAATCCCCAAAGTTCTCAAAACGTGAAGAAGAGCACATGAAAACAAAATTTAAAAAATGGGTCAACATGGAAGAAAGCCTAAATGTCCCCAACACTTTGCATCACCCCCAATATTAAAAGCAATATTATGACACATACAAGAATGATGATACAAATAGAAGAAGTGTATGAAAAGGTTTCACACCTATATCCAAGCACCTATAGGGGTAGCAAAGGTCTTCCAGGTAGGATAAAAAATATAAAAAGACAAGTATGGGGGAGCACAAACAAACAAACAAAACTAAGCTATAGATGTAGAAGAGCTACCATCTTATTCCTCATTGATGAGAAAGTTGTCTTACTCCCAATACAGATCATTATAAGGGGAAGGAGGATGAGCTTGCATGGGAGGGATAGAAAGGGCAATACCCTCTCACTCTCCTATGACAAGAGACAAGGAAATAGGCTCCTCAAGGTCTTCTTTGCCAAGCTCTTATGAGGCGAAGGTCATTGATCTTACAAATATTGACAACAAAGCGAGGGTATCATCCATAGAGTTGAACATGCACTTCATAGGAGTGCCTTGTGTCAACTAGGTAGGATATGAGTGAGTCATCTAAGGGTCGCTGCTGACCTCAAGAAGAGGGGAAGTGACTAGCTCCAGGAAAGCAGGGGCTACCTCTGTCATGAGGATGGTGTAAGACAAAATAGAACTAGATTCCAAAGAAGGAAAATCCTTCTTATGACCATCAATTGCAGTGAGGTCATCCTCCAACTTACACTTCAACAAAGGATGCAAAATCCCCATTGAGGAAGCAGAAGTGGAGGATGAACTAGAGAAAACCATAGAGGAAACCACCTTTGTATTAGGCATGTCAATAGGCTATAAAAAAGGAGGCACATCTAGGAGGGACATTAGAAGAGGAGTCTCCACAAAGGGAGTGATGAAGAACTACACCCTTTTTGGGTGAGCATCATTCAGACCCGCTAGAGGAGCCAAAAGAAGGACAAAATAAAGGAAAAATAAAGAAGGAATAATAGAAATAAGCGAAACAACAAAAGAAACAAGAGTAGAGATAATGAGCTCCTCCTCGATCTTCTTAGCGGAAACGTTCTCCACAACTAAGGCCTTTTGTCAACGTTTATTCTCACATGTAATTCAGTTACCTCGATTACGAGCACTAGAGGATGTATCCTGAGAAGAAGTTGGAGGATTTTAGTCCACTACAAGAGCATCCTTCACAACCACTGCTAGTGCCAGGGTGGTCTCTTGAGTGGGAGCAGGAGGAGGAGACACAAAAGCATAAACAACAAAAAAATGAGAAACAAACATAAGAGCCTTAATGGTGGGCCTCTTCCCATTCACCACCTGAGGGTGAGTGGAGGGACAATCGAAGGCTACAAAGTTTGAGACATAGGAATAAGTCCATCAGAATGCTTCCCCTTACCATAGATAGTGGGTCAGGGAATCATGGGAAGAATAGACAATTAAAAGGCTTGACACTTTGTCTTTCACCACATGGGCACTATTCCATTTCCCATGTGAGGCATAAGAGCAGGAACTGAGGATTCCACCACAAGTTGGGAAGTAGAAGCAGATGGATCAGAATATGTAAAAGGGGAAGGTTCTAGAGCAAACTCAAGCTCCTCCTTCCCCTTTGATGGGGTAAAAGAGATGGCTCACTACTGCACTATCATAGAGGCCTTCACAGAAACAACATAGGGAGACATAGAAAAACTAAACTTCAGTGTCAAGCCCCGAGTCTTATATTTAACATAAGCTTGATATAAAAAATCTCCCCTTTGAGGGAGGGGTTTGATTGGGGTGGGAAAAAATTTATCCAAAGAAAAGCCCTCGTGTGACACTAGTGGTTTATAACCAGTATCATGAACCACATGCATTGCGCCATCATGGGGGAACTTCAAACACTTGTGAACTACAAAGGCGACCCCATTTATAGAGGCTAGCCATGGAATTCCTAGCCTAGCTTTGAATAGATCAGACTCCATAATCACAACAAATCAAGAACATCTATAGCCTTAGGTCCTACCAATACTGACAAAGAAATGGTGCCCATAGGGGCAAAAAAAATCCCATTGTGAATATGGAGAGTGGCTTGCAACTCTTTGTACTTCTCCTTGTGTAAAGTATTAATGAGCATGGTTTCCTTCATTATCACCTCCACTCAACTTGTCAGATCAACCATAATGCCAGTCACAATGTTACCATTAACTCGAGCGAGAACATACAACAAAGAAGGCTCCTTGTTTAGTGGAAAATCTTGTGAAATAAAAATTATGTCAAGAGTAGCACTCACATTATCGGTAGGAGGCATACACATGAATGAGATCATGTTCATGTACTCAAATGAGACAAACTCAAAATATGTAGAGAACTATTTGACCAAATTAGCAAGCAATGACCTTCCTAGATTACATTCCTATATTTTGAATACTCCTAACAATGTGTTTAGAGGTCATAGATTGGGTTGTAAAGCTCATAAAATATTTACAACACATTGGTCTATGAAACACCCAAAAATTGAGAGAAAAAATTCCAATGTGCAAAGAAATGAAAAGATGAAAGCTTCACATCAGGTTCACCAAAATGTAGAGAAGGAGGATTTGCTACTCCGAATTCTCTCAGACACAAAAGAGCCTAAAGGGAGTGAACTACCCTAAACTACCTCAAGACCACCTCAAATTTAAATGAAAGGGACAAGATGAAAAGGACTTGGGCAAACATGACTTTGTTTCCCTTATGCTTTATGACAAAGTTTTTCTAGAGACAAATGAGTAGACCACAAAGGTCTTATACTACAAATCGACTTGCTCTCTTCTAGAGGATGACAATGTGTGAGTCAGACTTCAACACACCGTGCTGGAGTCTCAAAGATACACTTTCATCCCGTACAAACAAAAGGGTCGAGTTGTAGACTAAAACACAAAGGGGTAACTATCAACCCAGGAGTTCAAGTTTAATAGCTTAATAGAAATAAAAAGAAACGTAGAAAATAGCAAGAGGAATACTATCTTATAAATATAAAATATTCTAATGATGAAGTAACGAAGAGGAAAGAAGAAGAATGCCAACTCATTGAATGCCCAGATCTCCAACAAGCTCCTCATGAATGAATTGCACCTACACATGCAGTAACAAAAACAATTGGGGTTGTGTTTTGAGGTTTGCCTTAGTCAAACCCTCGTTTTTGTGTTCCCACCTCCACAGACAACCAATAGAACATAAGATGTACAAAAGCGATGAAGACGTAGAGAGAATAGACACAACAAAGTAGAGTGCAAAGACAAACTAGATGCTACTCTACAAGTAAGATAATGCAAATAATAAAATGGAAAAATATCACCTCCCTTTCTATGAGCTTGTGAGGTTGAACAAGGAAGGAAAAGAATAAGATCACCACACTAATGGAGCAGAGCTTTGACAACCTGCAATAGCAATGGCACTGAAGCAACAAGATGGTGTATAAGTGAATGAGAAGAGCAAGAGAGTGAAGCGTGAAGTGAGAATGAACTAGAGAGTGTGTGAGAATCAAAGAGAGTTAAAGAGAGACTTCAAAGAATGAAGTTAAAATGGTTATTTTGGAGGTAATTGGTCGTTCTCAGGAGGTCAATACTCACAAGGACATTACAATCCATAGGTTGGTAGGGAATTATAATGTCTCAACGTTCACTAACACGAGAATCAAGTGTTGGGATGCTAGTGTGCGTGTAGACGTCTATGTGGTGTATGGGTGTCCTTGACAAAAAAATCTCTCATCGATGCAAAATGATAAGGACACATTGGGAAAGCAAAACAAATGCAATGAGTTTTCACATTATCCAATTTGTAAGGCTAAAAGGAAGGTAAGATAATGGGAAGTTGCACTAGGTGCAAATTTATGCCATTACAACGTGTTTCACCAAAAAATGAATTTTGATATATACACAAGAAGTTATGTGTGACAACATACACTTATGTCCAAATTATAATTACCTTGACTTGAAAAATTGATTAAAAAATGTATAAAAATTTGAAAATAACTTCCATGCACTAGATATTGGTGTTACAAATCTATATTTTAAAAATTATAATTTTATCCTTTCTAAAAAATGTTGTGTGACAACATAGACGTTACTTTTAAAAAATGTTGTTTACTATATAAACTAGTTATTAAAAGCTACATAGAAATATTCACAATTTATTTAAAAAATAAAAATATACATTTAAAATCTACACACAAATCACTAGTTCACATCATCTTCAAATTCTTAACAATTTAGCTATTATAGGTATCAAAATATGAAGATTTAGTTAAAAATGTTGATATCAACATCCTACTTTGGCCAAAAAGTGGGACACATTATTGTGGGATTAACCATGACCTTTCTACACCAAGAGAACTTATCTATGGTCACTGGCTTCGTAAGATAATCTACAACATTATCTTAAGTGTCAACCTTTTCAATCAAGACCTTACTATTCTCAATCATTTCTCACACAAAGTGATACTAAACATCAACATGCTTAGTACAAACATGATACATGGGATTTTTGGTCAAAAAATAACACTTTAATTGTCACATTAAATCCTCATTATCCTTCAATCAAAACCAATGCTATTACCAAACCTTTGTAACCTTACTATCTTCTTAGAGGCATGTGTAGTAGTCATATACTCTACTTCATTGGTGGACAATGCAAATGTAGGCTGCCTCTAATCATCCAAATCACTACACCTTCAAACAAACTAAATATATAGCCACTAGTGGACCTTCGACTATCCAAGTCACCTAGCAAATCTGCATCAACAAACCCTTATATATCCAATGAATTGAACACATCATCAGTACCATGATAAACCAAACAGTAATTAGAAGTGCCTCGCAAATATCTAAACACCACTTTCACAAAATTATAATGCTCTCTACCACGGTTGGACATAAACGTGCTTAGAACTCCCACTACTTGGGCTATATTTGATCTAGTGTAAACCATTGCATACATAAAAATACTAAAAAAACTAGCATAGGGAACCATAAACATATCTTCAAAATTAACATCAAAATTAAGACACATATGGGCTAATGCAAGAAGTTGGGTCCACAAAAACTAAAAAAGTGGAAGTGTTTTCCCTATTTTTCAGAATTTGTCACATTTGATTTGAAGCACTTACACATTGAATCTTTAAAAAAAAATTGTAATATGAAATTTAATATTTTGAATATAGTTTTCCAATATGTAATTTATTCTAATGCCTAGATGATACAAATTAATTTTTAAGAGGCGTGTATAATGAGCACTTTTAAAAAAATCTTTTTACCATACCATGCACGTGTATAGACACCATAATTTGATCTAAGTAAAAGTATTTTTCTAATTCCTTTTGGGGAAAGATATGTAACAAACTGAAGATTGATGAGGATTTTTTTTGTAATTTTTTTTAGAATATTTTTTTATTGATTTTTATTGGCTCTAATTGTTGTTTTTAAAAATCAATGTCTACGAACACCATAATTTGACCTAAACTAATCATTTTTTATTATTTTTTCATTGTGTAGAGAACTGTTTGATTATTGATGTCATATAATTTTTTTAAAAAAATTAACAAATTAAAAATTATTGAAAATTGAAAAAAGCCTAATATTTCAAATTTATAGACCAATTTTCTTAGAAATTAATTAAAAAATAGAAAGCATAATCAAGTATTAAAAAAAAAAAAAAACTAGACATTGAGATCTATAATGGGTTTTAATTTCATAAGTTAATAATGAAAAAAAGTCCATCAGCTATATTGTGAAAGTTATACATCTCTCTTGAATCTGCCTTAATTTTTTAGTTGTAGATCAAAGGCCAAGGGTCAGGTTATCGAACCTTTCCCAAGCCTAAATCCCAAGAAAAAAGTGGGCTAGGATTTCAATTTTTTTTAGAATGGGTACCCATTCTATTTTTAGAACAGTTACCCATTTTATTTTTGGAATGGGTACCCATTTAGAAATGAGATCCCAATCCAAGGTTCAGGATCTTGCTCCTAAACATATACTTATTAAAAAAAAAAAGGTACCCTTTCTTTTCAACATTTTTTTGGCCGAAACTTCCCCTCTTTGTGTACCCAACTTCTTGCACTTACCCATATCTAAGCTCAACTTAGTACCAAATGTAGTGTAGAAAAATGTACACCTTTACATTTCACTCTATGTTTGGGTATCTTAATCAAATTGGGCTTAATTAAGCCTTTAATTGACCCAATTATGCATTCACAAGCCTAATTAATTTTATTTTCTGAAAGGGGAACATATATTAAACAATTACAAACATCAAATTAAACACTTTGAAAATTGAGTGTCCTAGATTTAGGTCCTGGGACCCATTCGCCCAAGGGTGAATGAATCCTCCTTAAGTCATAGGTCCCAATTTTTAATTTATATTTTTGGCGGCATTTTATTGTTTAAAATTTAAATTGCAATTGTTGGGTTTTGATGTTTAATTGTCGAGAAATTAGAAAATCACCTATAAATACATAGTTATTTTATCAATTCAACATTAAGAATCAAGGGAAAACTTTCACAAGAGAAAATATTATTGTCAAGAAAATTCAAAAGCATATTTATCAGTCATCTACACTAGCAATCAAGATCAAGATCATCATGTCAAAGTTATTTGCATTCATACAAGTTTTTGGAGCTAACATTATGATGTAGGTTTCAAGCATCAAGATCTATCAAGAAATCGAGCCATTTCATGCAAGATCTAATCCTTAGAGAGATGTGTTGGAATTTAGTTCTATAAGGGTAGCCATTAAAGGGTTTGGTGAGGTGTAACAAGCTGTGTTCATTCATCATTCCTTCCATTTATGATTTTATTTTTTTTATCAAAGTTTAATTACCAAGCTAGGGTTTGACCAAGGAAAACATTTTATACACCAAAAATAAACAATTTTTTCCCTCTTTTTGTATGTACAGATTTGTAGGTGAAGAAGGACTAAAGTTGGGTCAAAAGAGCAATTTTGAAAAGTTGTCGTCAAGCCACGAAAACTCACCTACATAATTTATTTTCAGCGTTCCAACAGTCAAACCTGGAGAAATCAAAGCCTTAGATCCAACATCAGAGGATTGCAAAAAGAATTTTTAGAGAAGGATACAAGGACACTTTACAACATTTTGGAAGCCTGGTACAAACTATCTTAACCTTCTTAGATCTTCTAGTTGATTATTATTTCTTATAGTATTATCATAATACTTCGCATTCCAAGTGATAGATCTTAGATATTAGATTGTTAATACACTTTTATTCTTCCCCCAAAACTAATTTCCATTCATATTTTAAAGTTTTCTATCATAAGGAAGAAGAGACCACATACTGTCCCAAAACTTGGAGTTGACTCACCTTAAGGGTTGTAGGTCAATTCTAATTACTTGTAGCACTATCCTTCTTCCTAATGAAATAGAAAAAAGTGGATTTGTGATTAGATGGACACCCCCTTTGTGCCTTTTTGGCATATGGCCCTCATTTCTAGGTCTTCTTATCCTCTTCTCCATTTTCCCACCATTACATTTTGGATCACACACTCCCATTTTCCTATGTTTTACCAACCAAAAATGGAATACTAAATAGCTTATAGTCATGCATATTAAACCTTTAAAAAATGGTATCAACATACTTGTACTCTGACTTAATGGAAAGATTTTTGTGACCCCGAAATCTATTGATCTCCATCCCAAGAATATATTTTGCAGCCCCCAAATCCTTCATATCAAATTTGCTATAAAGTTATGTCTTGAGCTCACTAATCATCACTTTTCTATTAATGGAATAAACAACATATCATCAACATACAAAACAATAATTATACTTTGATCATCAATAATTTTAATGTAAACACAATGATCCTCCTCGCTCCTAAGAAAACCCAATTTCAATGCAAAATCGTCAAATTTTTGGTACCACATCTTGGATGATTGTTTCAAACCATACAAATATCTCTTCAACCTGCAAACCAATTATTATTTTTCTTTCACAAAAAATCCGTCAGACTATTGCATATAAATTTCCTCCTCAATATCCTCATGCAAGAATCTAGTTTGAACATTCATTTGCTCTATCTCAAAATCCCAAGCAACAACAATAAATAATAAGAATCTAATAGAAGTCAATTTAGGAATAGGAGAGAAAATTTCACCAAAATCAATGCTCTCTCTCTAAGAGTTGCCCTTAGCCACCAAAACCTTGTACTGCTCTAACCAACCATCTGCTCCAATTTTTTTTAAATACCCATTTACAACCAATGGGCTTCCTTCCTTTGAAAAAACTAATAATAATTTAGGTATCACAACTATCCAAATCCATCATCTCCTCTTGCATGACCTGCCACCAAGATTCATTTTCCTCCAAAGAGAGAGCATCCTTGAAAGATCTAGATTCATTGTCAATACTCAAAAAAAAAAAAATACACAATGGTAATCTACTGGAATATACTTGTCAATTATATTTTGTTGTCGTATGGACCTCCTCAAGGTAGGAGTAATAGGCTCTACCTATTCTTATTCTTCCTATATGCTTATCCTTCACATCCTCTAAACTATATGAACCATCTTCTTCTTCTCCATCCTCAGATCTATTTGATTGTTCTTCCACATGTGCATCTTCTTGCTTCTCAATCTTTGTCTCAAAGTGCAATGTCTGTCTTATCTTTCCCCTTTAGTTGTTCTTCTCCTAAGTAAGCTCTAAACTCCTTAAAAGTTGCATCTCTAGAAAATACTATTTTATGGGTTAGAGGATTCCAAAATTTATAACCTTTTACATTCTCATAGTAACCAACAAAGGGCCTTGATCAGATGAGAATCACCTCTAAATTCTATTTAATGCACTCTTATTTTGAATCATAGACAATATGAGAGTTTGATTAACCTCTTCAAATCGTCGAGCAAAAGAAAACTTCCTTCACATGAAATCTTGATCTTAACATTCCCAATGTTTGTATCTATAGTTTGAAAATACCTAGATTTTATTTTGAGATTTGTATTCACAACACATTAATCATGAGAAATGTGTTGATGTTAGTATGATATTCTTTGTGCATGCCTCTAAGAAAAATTGTCAATGTGCTTAGGGTAAAACATGATCTAAGGTACATCAATATGAAATTCTTTTAAGACCCACATTAACCATGAGCAATGTGTTGATGTTAATTTGATATTCTTAGTGCACCTTTAAAGAATAATTTCAACATACTTTAGGAGACAACATGATTTGAGGTTCATCAATATGGAATTCATAACTTCCAATAACTCTGCAAGCCTTCTCATGGATCCACTAAAACCACCAAACAAAGGTGGAAAATATTGCATACCATATCTGGATGTCCATGAAATAAATCTATAAATATATTTGGTTTTGCATAATGTGATTTGAATAATCACAAAAGACATTTCAACTTGTAAAAAGCAACTTGTATTGGATAGATTAAGATATACAAAATTATTGCTATATTTCAGATTTTTTAGCAGTATTCACGGAAGGGTTCTTAAGCCATTTTTTATAGAACACTACATTCTATATAGTAGAGTAGCATAAGTAGCACACCAGAATGATTTTTGGGTGACTGGGTAAAATCTCAACTATAAAAACCAAATGCTACATACCAGTATTACAGGTGCCCACAAAGATATAACTACCCTATATTTTATGGTATTGCAAAGGTTCATGATCCAATATTAGATGAGAATTGCTTGGTGACTACTAGAGATATTTTAAGAAACATTCAAAAATTTCAATACCAGTACCATTTGCGAATAAATCATGCCACAGGTAATGAATATTTGTTATATTAATTATGTCCTTTGATGGTTGTAAGAGAGGTTTTATCTACATCCAAGATAAGGTGTCTTGAAAATATTAATTCTGCAATTCATTGGCATGTTACTCTTCAAGAGCATATATATCTAAATGACTTTATTTTTTACTTGTATGTAATACCTGAAAGCCAATTTGTTGATCAATAACAACATCCATATACTTGCAAGTACAACAAAAAGGGCTCACATTTATTTATTTTTAAATTGAAAAAAAAAAATGAAATTGGTGATTAGTTTTTGTTGAAAAATAGGAGGAATGAACCAAAAATAAAATAACATCAATCTAATTATGCACAGAAAAATAAGAAATTAACACATAGAACATGACCCAGAAATTTTATGTCATATTGAATTTTCAAAAACGTATTTTAAACTTCTTCCATACAGAGCTTCAACTCTTCATATCTTCAATCTTTCTTCTTCTAAGCATTCATGAGACTGTTCACAATTTTTCCCTTCAACTCTTCAGAGTTCTCACACTTCTTACAACATACATCACTTATGCTCTTAAGAGTTGTGTATTTCTCTTTTTCTCACACACTTCTTCACTTTTACCTTATGCCTGTATTAAACTAAAAACCATGGCAAGGCACAATAATTTCAATATTAAAGGCTAATAAATTAAGCCATCAAAATCACATCTATTTGAAATAACTACATAGACCAGATATTAAAACATGTCCAAAACCATATTAAAAAACTGTCCTTTAACAATAAATTTCCGCCAACACATACGCCACCAACAACCGTCGCCAGAAGGATGCCAACCCGCGCTACTGCGGATGAAAGAGAAAGCAATGGCGGTAACACAGTGAACACCGCTCAATTGTGATGGGTACGAAGGAAGACCACAGTGCAACGGTGACAGTCAACCACAGACACCAAACAACTAGCCTGCGTTACCGCGGTGAGTGAGGAAGATGGTCGCGGTTTGGCGGTTGGCGCACTAACAATTAGAAGATGGTCCATCACACAACCACAGATAGTTAGTGAAGGGACCGCGGTAAAGCGGTAACTGTGATCCGACGGTTAGAAGACAGTCAATCTTAGAGCAATGACGAACACCGCGATACCGCACATGGTTAGACTGATGATCGAGGGAAGGCGGTGACTGAGATTTGGCGGTTAACCGCATTTCTGCAGGCATCATGCGGTTAACGAGTGGTAGCAAGGTAACAGAAGATGACCGCCACCGTGAAACCACCTGTTATGCCTTGCATAACCACCCCATCTTTTGCCTTGGTCAAAATGGGTCCCCCTTTGTGTTTTTGTACTTAGTTGTTTTGGAACAAAGTTTGGAGTCTAGTTTTGCCAATACTTTGTTTTTCTTTGATTTCTCTGTCGGAGTCGGAACCAGAGATGAATCGGGTTCTGAAAGTTCTTTCGAGGCTTGTTTTTTTTTTTTTGGTTCTATCCCGACAGTCTTTTCTTTGCCTTTGTTTTTGCTCTTTGGCGGAAGCGGATCCAGAGTGGGAATTGGGATGGTTGTTATCAAAATTTGCAAAATCAAATTCAATTTTGATCCCGCCTCCGCTCCCTTTTTAGTATTTGTTTGTCTCGGTTTTTGTGTTTTGTTTTATTAGGTTGGTCTTTTACTTAACTTTTTATTTTTGTTTTTGTTTTGTTTTTAGTTGTCGGACGCGGAGTCGGAATGGGGATAAGGTTTGGAAATTTTATGATTTTAAGATCCTATTTCCATTTTGGTTCCGACCCCGCCAATTTTTGTCGTTGACTTTTTGATTGAAGTTGCACTACAGACCAGTGTTTGTTCTCTGTCTGGTTCCGACTCCGCCTTTACTGCGTTTTAATGCATTAATGGTGGTTGCTGATGTAGGTAGAAATTCACATATTTTTCTTTATTAAGGGTTAAAGCCGATCATTATTGTGATTATTACAAGTCTGAGAGCGCGAAGAGCAATAGCAGAGTTTGTTTGAGCAAATTGATCGAGATAGAGAAGGGATATTGTGTGCAAATTGATTCAGAAAGTTAGCGTGGCTTTGTTTGCGTTTGAGGTAGGTCTTTTATCTTTGTTGTTTGTTGTTTATTTCCTGGTTGTGTTTTGCTTTGTATCTGTTCGCGTGTTCAATCATTGTGTTTTAAAGCAATTTTATGATCATCGATGTGATTGAATGAGCAGGTTCTTGTTTCGACTTGTTTTGTTTGGCTTTAATCTTTGTTGTCTTGTTTTATAGTGTCATTTTCTTTCTATTTTTGGGCATTGTCGCTTTCACGTCTTAATCGTGATGGCGTCGTGTCGTTTTCGATTTGCAGTAGATTTAGATTAGATTAAAGGTTTCTTATGGCATGAGTTAGATTAAGAATTTACATTGAGGTAGGTTAGAGATTTTACAGTGAGTTAAGGTAGATTAGATTTATTGTTTAATTTAGGGTTTCATCGTTTGGTAGAATGGCAGCGTTTTTAAACCCGTGCCCTAGTTTTATTAAGTTTGTTAGATTAGGGTTTCGTCGGTCTCTGCAATTACTTTAAATAAGATTTAAATAAAGGGCTCTAAAATACAATTGTTCCCCACGGTCATATGAGGGTAGAGTTTTTAAGCTCCTTTGCCATTTTATGGCGACTTAGGTTTAATCATGAAGTTATGATGAAAATGAATAAATTTGATGATGTCATGATTAGCATAGGCGGAGGCGGGGTTAGAATGGGTATGGGCATAAGAGTTTTGTTTTTACCAAAGTTATTAATTCCATGGTTATCTCATTTTCGATTCCGAGTTCTAAAAGGTTTTCTTGAAGTATGTGATAATTAGCGGAGGCGGGATCGGAACTGATCTTGAACTTAAGAATTTTGTTTGTAAAGGTTATCAGTTCCGTTTTCATCCCGTGTCCGGCTCCGCATATAGTGGGGAGTCTTTTGTCGAAGTAATGATAACTAAATCGGAGGCAGAGGCGGAATGGAAATAGAATATGAAAAGAAGAGAGTTCGAAGAAAAACCAAATCCCTTTTTCATTCCGATCCCGGTTCCGATAACTTCCCCGACTCCGACTCTGAGCCCGTTTGTTACTAGGTGAAGTTCCTATATCAGTTTTTGCTCCGAGTCCGCCAGTTTTGTAAAAGCGCTTGTTTTGAGCTTCTGTCTGGTTCCAATCTGATGTATATGTAACAGGTATGTTTTTAAAACATGTTTTGTAATGATTTATTTGAAGGTCTAATTAGAGGTTTGCTTGCAGGAGATTTGAGAGATGTCAGGAACGTCAGGAGAGGCTGCTTGAAGGAATCAACCGGCTGGAACGTCAAAGACAGCACCGAAAATTAAGAAGGTGAAACCAGAACAGTTACCTTATACATTAAGGTATGATCATAGGAATCCGGTAGTGAAGGTGAGCAAGGTGGAATCAGACTGGTCAGATATCACAGATACTAATATGGGCCAGTATAGTTTTGAAGAATTACATGAAGAGACCTTTGCAGAAAGGGAAAACTTGACAAGGAGAACTCAAAGGATTGTTGACTCTGGTCTTGCACATATCACTGTGTTTCCTTTGTCAGTTTCAGTGTCCGGAGTTGATATGTATAGTGGCCAGTACTTATAATCTAGCTACAAGATTATGCATGGATTCACAGAATAATGTGATTATAGATCTTACTCCGCAGATGTTCCAAAGCATATTCAATGTTCCTGATCCCAAGAATTTAGTGCAGTTAACTGAGGCTGAGGCATTGGAGAAATACAGTAAGCATAAAGACTCCAATAAGTCTCATTTAAACAAAAGATGGTTAAGCACCGAGAAGAAGTCTTTAAGCAAACTGGCAGACCAGCCAAAGAGGGCAGACTTCAAGAAGGAGATATCTGATTTGATATTGATGCTATCCAGAGTGTTTGGGAAGAGGGATGCCTTCCATTTCAAGGAATGGCTGTTTCATTTTATTCAAGTGATCTTTTAGGGGGATTATCAATTTGATTGGTCAATGATTGTTTCTGATGCCATACATGATCAGCTCACAAGGGTCAGACAGACCAGGTGTTTCTTCATGACTTCATATGTGGTCTATGCTGTGGCAAGAATGGGGATTTTCCCAGGATTAAACAGAGTGGGTATAATGGGAGTCTTGGATGGACAGAGGAAGGTGTGGGAACACTATGATCAATTATCCCTTCAGGTTGCTGAGACTCACTTCAGGAGAGTCAATGATGCCTTTTTATATGTGGTTATCAACCAGTTGAGTGGAGATGCAGGATACAGGTTAAGCCAAGAAGCTATGGCATTCATTTCTGAATGGGGAAGTTGGTACATCCAATACCCCAAATTTACATACTTCAGATTGTTTGGGTTTGAAGGTCATCCCCATTTACTTCCAAGATGTTGCAGTAATAGAATAGTGCTTATGGAATTTGTATATCAAGCCATTGGAGTTAATGCTAGATTTGGGATGAAGCACAAGACAGGATGCCATAAGTTTCCTATGACACTAGGGGAATATGGTTGTCAACACTTGAAGGCAGCTAAGGTGGTTTGTAATGAGTTGATACAATTAAAATTGGGATTGTATACAACTCATAAGTATTTTGATCCAAAGAAGAAGATGTATGTTTTATTACCTTCAGTGTTTACTAGACATTTTAATTTGTTGGAGGATTTTTGGTGTGATAGGCAGGATGAATATGACTTAAGGAAGAAGAATTATGAGAGGTTACCAGTCTCACTTATGGTAGAGTTGGGTATTAAAGATAATATTCCTGACACTTTGGTGGATGATGGAATTGTATTAGATACCTCATATGAAGCTTTGAAGATTGGCACCAAAAACTTAGATCCAATAGACTGGAATGAGGAAGAAACTATTGATATTAAGAAACTAGGAAGAATAGTCTTGGATAGAAGTGTGCAATGGTTGATGATGAGAACTCAAGCTCCTCAGGGACCAATCCTCAAGAAAGGTAAAGGGTATAAGAGGATTAAAAGAAAGGAACCTTCCAAGGAACCATTAGAATTCTTTCCTCCTGAAGTTGAAGAAACAGAGTTGGAGGTAGTTGAAGAAGAAGAAGAGACACCTGAGGGAGATGTTCCAATTGAATCTGCTGTTCCTACACCCGCATTGGGTGAGTCATCTGCACAAGCCCCACTCACAAGAAAGAAAAGTAAAGAAGTTCAAGGAGCACTTCATGCCATGGATGAAGCTACTAAAGGAAAAGAAGTGGAGGAAGAATTGGTAGAAATTGAGACAGACTCGGATGAAACTTTGTCAGAGAAGAACTTGCAAGAAAATGTACCTCTAGATTATACTATTGAGCAGATTCTTACACATGAAGAACAATGGAAACAGTTTGAAGATGCTACCAGAGAATCTGATGCAAGGGCTACTGCGGAGAAACAAAAGGAAATGGAGGAAAAGTTGCAAGCTAATGCTCTACTTCAACAACAGCAATCAAAGGTAAAAGAAGTTGAAATAAGGACAATAGCTGATACAATGGAGGAGCAAATGAGGCAACGAGAGCATGAGATCAAGGTCAAGGCAGAAAATGACAAGCTGGAACTGATACAGAAGATCCATGATCTCAAGGAGGAGAAAGCAAGAAACCGAAGAGAAAAGGAAGCCCTAGTTGCTAGATTGAAGCTTGCAGAGGAGGCTTGACAGAAAGAACAAGAAGTTGAAGCTCTAAGAAAAGAAAAAGAGGGTGAAGAGCTAGTAAAGAAACAACAAGCTAAGAAAGAAAGGGAAAAGGCAGAGAAACTCATAGCCTTGGAAATGGAAAGGATAGAAAAGGAGGAAACTGAAAGGAAGCAAAAAGAAGAAGAGGCCAAAGCTGCAAGACTTAAAGCTTTAGAGGTAGAACGGTTGGAAAGAGAAGCCTTAGAGAAAGAAAAGGTAGAGAAGGAACAAAGAGATAGAGAAGAGGCTAAGAAGTTGGTGCAGATGCATGTGCTATAGGAGCAACAAGAAAAGGAAAAGGTTGATTCTCAACCTGAGGTAGATATTCAACCATCCTCTACCGTTGCTACTTCCTCTTCCATAATGATGACTCCTAGTGCTCCTACATGGTTGAAATTAGATTTGTAGAAGAGAGCTAGAAAACCTCCTCAACCTCTTAATTGGGAGGACATGATGAAGGAGATGGAACAGGAAAGGCCTAAGAAGAGGGCTAAAATTTTTCATTTTACCAGACTCACAGATAAAGGGGAGATAGTTGCTGAATGTGTCGTGCCTATGATTGAAAAGGAGGTAGGGGATATGCAGCTCACAGACTATCAATTGAGTACGGTTAACTTGGGAAGACCCACTAGAAATCAACAAATGAATCTGATTGATGTGGTGGCTTCAACGACAAAATCAAGGATGATTAAGGACAAACAAAAGAAAGATGAGCTTAAGGCTCAATTGGATCAGTTACATTCATTCTTGAAGAGTGTCTCCTCTCCAAGGTCACAACAGGTTGCAGCAATTGAGACTCCTGTTTTGCTAAGCAAAAAGGAGGTTGATGATTTGGTGCAGGTTAGAGGTAAGGCGGAGATGGTTGACAAATGGATAGACAAAGTGAACCGGGAGGTAGGTGAGGTTTTGGAAAAAGGATTTGAAACTTATAAGGAGGCGGAAGGAGTAATAAAAGAGATGCATCAATATATTGAGGCATCCGAGAAGTTAGAAGAAGAGTACAAAGAGTATAGTGAAAAGTTAGAGAAGATAAATACATTGCCTCTAACTACTCTTCTAGAAGAATCTATACTCGAAGATGATAATAAAGATTTTGTAGAAAAGACTTCTCGTATCCTTAAGTTTAGGACTGGCTTTTTGAGCAAGCATAAGGATGAAATTCAGGAAGCAGTTAATAATTTAACTGAGCAGTTGGAGGAGTTGGAAGCGGTTATGGCTATAATAGTAGATGTGAATGTAATGACTAAAGATGGCATGCCATTAAGTCAAGTTAGAGAGAAATGGAATGAAAGATTCCAAGGACTCATGCAGGAGAAAGATGATGGAGAAGACTTAGTGATAGATCGGCTTGTAGAAGTCAAGGAAGAAATAAAAGCTGCAGGGAGAGAGTTGGTCAAGGTAAAAAGCATGAAAGAATTTGCTGCAGTTGAGTTGGATCGCATCAAATTTGAAGATGACTGGATTGATGGGCCAGATATGGATATGCTACAACAAGTCTTCACCAGTTATGATGAGTTCATAGCGGATCCAGCTTCACATGCATAAAATCTTGCATGCATGATATTCTTCTTCCATGCATGACGCATGATGATCTTCTTCCTTGCATGTTGCATGCATGCGGCACTGACAGTCTTAAGGACACATGATCTTCTTTTCTTCTATTTCTATCTTCTATTGTTAGATCAAACTGAATGTATAATGTAAGAACTCAAGGTCAAAGTTGATCTGAGTTTCCAAGAAAGTTGATTGTTCCTAAAAAGGTGGAAAGCCTAAGATAGAAGTAAAGTTCGAACTTCTTTTTGTATTCTATAAATACCAGATGGGTATTACATTGTAAGGGTCGGCTAATTGAGAATTGGATTGGCTTACCTAGTGCTAGGAGATAGAATTTTTATAGAGCGTTTTTTTGTAGAGATACATTGTACCAGATCTTGTTTACAGTTAATAGAATTGTAGGTTTACGAAACATGGAGTTTGCATTGAATTGTGTTGTTTGATAAGGTTAATGAGTTATAATCCACTTGAATGCCAGTGATTGTGCTGAAGCATGATAGTTTCTTATGTGATGAAAGTCATTAGAAGAAACCACGTTTAAAGATTATCTTGTTAAAATTATCATTGAATTAAAGTTATTGAAGTCTGTTGATCTATAGTTTTAATGATGAATGAATGTGTGTTGTTTTAAAATCTTGGAAATACTTGTGATAGGTGAATAGAGGAATTGAATTAAGCACCTAAGATGTATACAATGGTACAGTTATACTGTGGGTTGTGTCATGCTATGGTTTTTGTGATCGGTTAAGAAAACATTCATTGTTAAAAGTATATGTCTGGATATTAGATAAATTTAATTCATACTTACTGATTTACCCCCTGGATCTATCTTTTTCTTTTATTTTAAACCCATTGATTTACAGGAACTATTTTGACAAAGAGAGTCATAGCTTGAATCCTTTGTTACCAGCACAGGCCCCTTGAATATTACAGTTGCATGAACCAATTGAGTGACATCAGACAGTTGAGAACCAACTACCAGGACCTTGGCAGTTAGGCCACTACATGTAGTCTTTCTTTTTCAGGAGAAATAGAATAGAAATATTTTGTTTTAATGTTGTTTGTGTCATTTTAACCATCAACACCACCAACAGTGAAAGACAAGACCACGGTGATGCAGTAGACTGAGGGAAAGACGACTGTGAAACTGCGGAGAGGAGAGAGAAGGCCTAGGGTAGCCCAGTTGACAACGCCGAATCACGAGTTGGTGATTTTGAGGGCATGGGGGCGTGGTAGGAGCAGGAAAGACTCGAGCGGGAGATGGGTGAATTCCCAACACTCCCCCATGAACACAACTTCCGCCCACATTGATGCCCAATCGGTTTATCTATGGATGAACTTGTCTCTACCCAACGCCTTAGTGAGAATGTCTACAACCTGTTCCTCTGATCTATAAAAATTCCAATGTGATTTCACCATTGTTAATCAGCTTCAACTCTCCCCCTTAATGTCGACTCCTGCCAGCACGTTGCTCATCAAAATACTTCTAAATGCTTCAACATTGTCCATAGCATTATCCATGTTCTCCAAAGTTTCTTCTTTTCAATTTGAATTGAAAAAGTCGTAAATTATTTTCTCTCTTTTCCTGTAAGCTTCAAATTCTTATGTATTTTCTTTGTTTTAAATTTAACAACTACAGCCTTGCGTTGTCATTCCATTCCTTCTTCTATCATTGATTTCCTGTCATCTTAACAATCATTCTAATATTCTTTCTCTTTACAACTCTGGGCTCTTTAGAGTCGAAATAATTCATCATGCTTACCTTTTGTTGACTGACAGTAAACTCTTCTTGATCAGCTGCAGCTGATTTATTTCTTTTTTCTGGAATTCACTGAACTTGCTCCTTTTTTTTTTAACTTCTGTCAATTGCATTCTTTCATTGAGGTGGTTTCAGATTACCACATACTGACTGTAAAAGATTCTTTCACTGACTTACTTTGATTGATTTTTTTTTTTACACTTCCCATAGTGACACATTGTTGGTGCTAGGGAATCTTGTCATTTGTTCCATCTATTGTCTTCATTTTGCTTTATTTTATGTCTTGATTCTGTCTTCAAAATGCTGCTGCATTTCATTATGTTAATTCTCCAATGAAAGTAGTTGAATACTGGCATCCTCTTTTTCTTTGTTTTGTAAGTCGGATCAACATTTCTAATAACTTCAACCTCTTCTTTCTAATGAAACTCTTTCCATTGTGGGTGCTGCCATTCATACTCTGACAATTTCTGATTTTCGAAACTTGCAATCTTCCATTTATCATCACATCTTATTCTTCATACGAAAAAAAACTTTTGTTGCAAGACATTGAGAGCTACAGCTCTGACTCTTTCCCAGTACTATTGACTGTATCTTTCAAAAATTTACCCAAAAATAATGATCTTTAACAACTGCGACTGTGACTACTATTTTATCCATTCTTATTATGACTTCTCACCAATGCAAAAACAAAATTTTATTACAATTTTCCTTTCTTGACACCTTTTCATACCTGCTTTTCAAAACAGCCAAGTGTATTTCTTTAACTGTTTCATTAACAGATGTTGTTGTCCCTTACTTGAAATTTTGCTTTGATAGTTTTAGCTACTTTTCTGAATTTTATGTCACTTTACACATGACCCATCTACACTCAAACTTAGAAGTACTTGAGACTTCATCTTGCATAACTTTGTTATGTGATTTCAGCAATGTTTTCTCATTTTGCAAAACAATCAAAATTTTCAACATACAAAAATAAAGCCATTCATCTTACCCTTTCTACTGCAACTGCAGTTTCAACATCTTTTGTATCAAATCTTCAAAACATTAACAAGGTACTTTCACAATCTGAAGGTGTCTCATTAGACATCAATTTCTTTTCTCTCAAAACCTTTTCCATTCCTTGTGAACATTCATACCTCGCAAAATTTCCATTGACCTTCACATATGAACACTTATAGAATCTTTTGAATATACCAGTTAGCTTCTGCCAATCTGAATCACAAATCCATCCACAGTCCATCTTTATGCATTCTGAACCAGATTCATTCTCTGACACCTTATTCCAACACATTTCCTCACAGTGATTTTTCGAACCACAAAGTCTGCAAGGGTGTAAATCCCAGCACTTCTCCTTAGTATGACCTCTCTGGGTGATCCCACAATAGTGGTTTACAATTTTTGGCCAAACTAGACACTGAAATTATTATTTTTAACTAAATCTTCACATTCGGGCACCTATAGCAGCTAAACCATGAGGAATTTGAAGATGATGCAAACTAGAGTCTCATCACATTTTTTCTGTAGATTCTAAAAATATTTTTTCCAAAATTTTTGGAATAATATTGCACTTCTTTTTCCATCTCCCACAAAAACTGGTTTTTTTTTAGAAAACAACATTTTTAAAAAATGATGCTCATCGTATACAACATAACTTTTTTTTGTATGAAGGATAAAATTCTATTTATTTCTAATTTAGATTTGTAACTACAATATCTATCATTCTTCGGCCTCATTGTAGCCTCAATAAGCTCTGTCATTCCTTGTTCTTGTTTTCCTAGTCCTTGTCCTTTGTAACCCATTCTTTTCATGATTTTTAACCCTGCATTCTTCTCAAAACAATCAGCATCTTTTGCAGATTCTAACAAGTTTTATCATAGCTAGCCATATTTGCAAATTCTTTATCATGTTTATCTTGACACTTTTTATTACCAGCTTTTTCAACAAAAATAGATTTTTCAAATGTAATACACAAATTTGCAATATCACGAGAAACGTCACAAGCTAAAGACTTTGTTTTTACACAATCATTATAAGCTCTTAATTTATCATTTTCTTCTTTCAATTTCATGATTTCCTTCAGCTGTAAACAATTTTTCTCTTCTACCCTTTTCAAGATTTTTTCCAAATCTTCATTCTTTTTCTTTATTTCATCAAACAGTTTTATTCTTTGTTTAAACTCCTCATTTCTTTGCTTAACCTTTTCAAGGAATTTCAACCTCTCTTCTAACTCTCAATTTCTAGCTTTCACTTTTCTCAATTCTTTCTCAAGATCATCATTTTCTTCTAACAATATACACTTTTCTTTCAACAACTCTTTTATTCTTTCAATAAAACACCCATTGTCCTTTTTAACAATACCCAGTTCATTTTTAAGCAAAATTATTTCTTCTTCTAAAACATCTTTTGAAGATGTCAGATTTTCATTTTCTTTCTTAATCCTTTTTCCTACTTTCCCCATTTGTAAAGGAAAGTTTCAACTTACCTTTTTTATCTTGTTACTGAAATTCAGCACTGGGTCTGCAACTCTTTGTTTGTTCTAGAAACTGGTAATCTGCTCAATCTTCAACACAACTTCTTCTCCTTAACACTTTATTAATATGTATCTTCACAAATCTGAAAAATCTCCTTGTAACAACTTCTTTTTCTTGTGGGCTTTTGCATAGCCTCTTTTGTAACAACAATCTCTTCTTTGTCTTCAAAATACAACTCTTCTGGCTCTTCTTAACTATTTTCTCCAAGCATTTCTTCTTCTTTTCTCCTGATGTACACAGCCTTCTGTTTTCTTCTTCCTACCATTGGTTAGAAAAAAATTTAAGGCTTTAAACACACTCAAAATCTCCTTGTCAGCTATACTAGCTTCAATTTTTGCAAACTTCAAACTTTCCTGATATGTTCCTCCCTAGGAATTGATTCTCACTCACTTAAAGACTTATACAATTAACAATTTATTTTCTACTGACAATGCACTTGTGGCTTCCTAATGTAATGAGCTCCTTTTTTAAAAAAACACTTCTTTGCATATCAACTCTCTTCATAGATGTTTAACCCAGACAAATTTCTCAAATTTTGCAGTCATACAATTCCTAGACACCCTATGACTTTCTCAAACTAGATAGAAACTGCTTCACACAGATTCACCACAAAATTCTACACCCAGTGAGACTGACCAACAAGGCTTTGATACCACTTTGTTGAAAAACAGGAGGAATGAACCAGAAATAAAATAACATCAGTCTAATTATGCACAGAAAAACAATAAATTAACACATAGAACATGACCCAAAATTTTTATGTCATATTGAATTTTCAAAAACATATTTTAAACTTCTTCCATACAAAGCTTCGGCTCTTCATATCTTCAATCTTTCTTCTTCTAAGCATTCATGAGACTGTTCACAATTTTTCCCTTCAACTCTTCAGAGTTCTCACACTTCTTACAACATACATCACTTTTGCTCTTGAGAGCTGTGTATTTCTCTTTTTCTCACACACTTCTTCACTTTTACCTTACGCCCGTATGAAACTAAAAACCACGGCAAGGCACAGTAATTTCAATATTAAAGGCTAATAAATTAATCCATCAAAATCACATCTATTCGAAATAACATAGACCAGATATTAAAACATGTCCAAAACCATATTAAAAAATTGTCCTTTAACAATAAATATCTGCCAGCACATACGCCACCAACAACCGCTGCCAGAAGGATGCCAACCTGCGCTATCGCGGATGAAAGAGAAAGCAATGGCGGTAACACGGTGAACACCGCTCAACCGCAATGGGTACGAAGGAAGACTGCGGTGCAGCGGTGACAGTCAACCACAGACATCAAACAGCTAGCCCACGTTACCGTGGTGAGTGAGGAAGACAGTCGTGGTGTGGCGGTTGGCACACTAACAGTTAGAAGACGGTCCACCGCACAACCGCAGACAGTTAGCAAAGGGACCGTGATAAAGCGGTAACCGTGATCCGACGGTTAGAAGACAGTCAAGTTCATAGCAACGGCCTGATGATCGAGGGAAGGCGGTGACTGAGATCTAGCAGTTAACCGCATTGCCGCAGGCATCATGCAGTTAACGCGTGGTAGTGAGGTAACAGAAGATGACCACCACCATGAAACCGCCGACAGTGAAAGACAAGACCGTGGTGATGCGGTAGACTGAGGGAAAGACGACCGTGAAACCACGGAGAGGAGAGAGAAGGCCTGCAGTAGCCCGGTTGACATCGTCGAACTGCGAGTTGGTGAGTTTGAGGGCGCGGTAGGAGCAGAAAGATTGGGCGGGAGATGGGTGAATTCCCAACAGTTTTTCCTCTAAAAATTTCCCAATTTTAGTTCTTTTGAGCATTAATGACTCAATGAACAAGGTATAAAGAAACTCAATTGAAAATTTTGAATCGACTCTCATGCATTCCTCTCCTAATATAAAATCTTGTCTAAAGAAAGTAAACTCAATAGGTTAGTGTCAAAAATTAATCTTAAGGACACCATATTTGAAACAGAAGCCTATGATAATCATCTATAAACATCGAAGAGAGAATTGCACAAATAGTAATGGAATAAATTTGCTTTCTCAATAGACATATTGTTGGCTGGCTAGAAATAACTATGAAAAAAATTGTATGCACCTTTAAAATATTAACTTATGAAGGTTGAGCATGACACTTGTGACCACCAGAGGAGAAAACGCATAATGTGCCAATCAAATATTTCAATCCATCTCTCCAATAATGGAAACACAAAGAATGCAGCAGATAGTATGTTAGGGAGCAAATATATGACAACGACTGATATATATAATGATGGCATCTTTCCCCTATATCCTATCCACATCTAAACAGTCTTCAAAATTTCAGATGACTTTTCCCATGTATGTACATAGCATAGCTTCACAAATAGTCTGATCAGAACAATGATTCTTGTGTTGTTATAAGCCTGAAAGTTCATGAAAACATACAAGATGCCTGCAAAATTTATAAGTATATGTTATTTGAAAAATATATCTTATGTACCATTTTCATAAATAACTTTTAAGTATAATTATATAGATAATGACATTAAACTAATAAACACATATTTTTTAACTGCAATGTTCTCATTTTTTTACTATGATTTTTCTTATAAAAGATGCAATGCTAGTTAAGCATCCAAGCAAAGCATCAATTATAGGGCATGTTAGAAGTTTTAAAAAAAAAACAATACTGTTTTTGTAAACTTGCCATGGAAATACCAAAATTGCTCAAATTACTTGTCTTATAATTACCAAGAAGAAAATGTGACTTGTAAGATAATTCCAATATTCAGAGAATTTGAGTAACCAGGAACAAAATTTCATTAGCATTTAATGATGTATTTACCCTGAATAAGTCGTAAGCCTACTGTTGTAATGAATATACTTAAAGACTTGCTCAAAAAGTTCAAATCGATAAATATCCTTTAGGGACCCAGATTCATTCCAAGTAACAATGATCATGGCCTGTACAATATGAGTTTCTCATTTTAAGAAAGGAAATTTAGTATAATGGACCAGATAAAATAATCAAAATACAGTTATTCTCCAGATAAAATACTCATAATGCCAGAAAGAGGAACATCTGCATTCTATCAAAACTTCGAAAAATGTGCCAGAATGTACGTTTCTCCACAAAGTTCATCTTTCTAATTCTTTTTGTTGTGCTTTTCTGACATTTTCAAATAGTGAACACTCACATATGAAGGCAAAAACAATTAACTGACCTGTAAAAAACATCAAATAAATATGAGAAAGAGACTAAATCATAAAACTTAGCATTTCGGACTTTGGTTGAGATCAATTTAAAACATGTCAAAGTTGTTGATTTCCACAAACCAAAAATATTCGTTCAAGTCATCATAGTTACACCAAGCTGAATGGGGTGTTGTTCGATTCTTATTTTTCTCGGATACCTAAAATACCAAAACAATTAGCATATACCTGCACAATCCATTTATAATCCCAACATCCATATAGTGTAAGTTCCTGTGAAATCTGGCATAAACCACACAATGAAGTACCTTTTCGACTATATGAATTAGAGGTGTTATGAGTTTTGTCAGAAACGAATCTTCATCGCCACCATGTGCTAGTTTGATATTCTCCCCTGTGACAACACTGACGTTTCCCTCTAACATACCATGTAGTTCATAGGCCGTCTAGAAGAAAACATTATGAACTTAAAAGCTTTCGGAAATTAGAAGGGACATAAGATCAACGTCAAGGCCTTAGACATTAAAATCTAATTTAATGGAAGATGTTGTTGGCATACTCACATTATGAAAAATATCGCAAAGGCATTCTGGCATAAAGAAAATGCTTGCAGCCTCACCCCATATCAGCAGGTAGAATGTCATGTAAAGTATTTTATGGTGGTGTATCTCTTGTTCTACTTTTGGTAAGCTAGTAAGATACAAGCCAGTCACCAAAGCCAAGCACAATTTAAACCCATCAAAATTCAACATTTTGTAGTACCACAACAGTGCAACTTTAGAGGCTTAACAAATGTATATAAATGCTTCCACTTCATTATGGAAACATAAAAAGAAAATGAATTGGAACTCCATAAATATTTGAGATTCAAGATCATCATACCATAGAGGAAAACTGTGAAGATAGACAAACAAGTAAGAACACAAATAAAACTCTTTCATAACTTGTATTAAATCCCATTAAAGTCAAAACATTTAGTAAAACCACAGTAGCACAACTTCAGAGGCTTATAAATGTATACAAAAACTTTACTTCATTAAGGAAACATCTTAAGCAAATAAATCGGGTCTACAAAGGTTTGTGATTGAAGATATCATACTTAACGGGACAACTAATAAGACATACAAATGCACATTAACACAAATAAAACTATCTTCTATAACTCACATTAAATTGTGCTTCTGACCAAGAAATTTGCACCACTTCTTGTAGTTATTGAACAACTTACCCATAACTGAATCTATTGCATGTTTGTCAAGCTGCAAATATAAACTGTCAAAATTAGGCAAAGAAATGAACTTTTCACTCTCAAAAATCATCGCTTCATAAGTTTGTCGAGATGGAAGAGCACCAACCACATTGATAGGTGTTGGCTTATGTTAGAATTAATCCCAACTACTCACTGTACCCCTTTCTCTCTACAGTGATAGAAAAATATTTTCAGCTCTTCCACATGCCACTGTCCAATACATCAAGCCAGTTTTTTTATTATGTTTTAAATGCAAATATCCCTTGTACCATACTTCAGAATTAAAAAATTGTATTTTTGTCCTGTCCTTTGGGCTTTCTTTACCAAGTCTTATTCATAGGTATTAAGCAGTTTTTGAAAATAGATGTATGTAGAAAAAGAAAGAGCAGAAAGTTGTTGGCTGTAGCAGTAACTCTTAAGCTGAACAATAACTCTGCTATAGAAATTGATTTCAAACAACAATGAACAGGGGAATGTGTTAAGTAAAACTCTGAGGATGAGGAGCAGAAGCTTTGAGAATGTAATCAAGTTTTTTTTGGTTTTGAAGCATATGAAATATAATAATAATTCATATGTGCTCTGTTTTTTTTGCATTTTATCTCTGTTTTTCTGCATTCTATTTTTGGGTTTCATTTTATTCTCTCTGCCTCTCCCCAAAGCAAGTTTATCACAGCAAGGATTGTCAAAGCTAAGGGTTTCAACAAAGTTGCTTTCAAATAGACAAGTTTTCACAGTCAACAATGGTAGTAAGCACAAGCTTAACAAACCCACAATCCCACAATTTAATGGGAAGAATTAGGATTATTGGGAAATCACCATGAAAGCTTTATTTTTCTCTCAAGATATTTGGGATCTTGTTGAGAATGGATTTTCAGAGCCAGTTGATGCAGTAACATACAATGCATTGACTCAAGAAAAGAAAGATTTGTTGAAAGATAATAAAAAAAAAGGATTCAAAGGCTCTCTTTTATATATTTCAAGCAATGCATGAGAGCATTTTCTCAAAGATTACAATAGCAACAAATTCCAAACAAGCATGGGATATTCTTCAAAGTTAGTTCAAACAACCTATCAAGGCATGAGAAAAGATAAAACAACTAAATTTCAAATGTTGAGAAGGGATTTTGAAACAATATATATGAAGGACACTGAATCAATAGACTCATTCTTCACCCAAATTATTGGATTGGTAAATCAAATCAGATCACATGGTGAGACACTTGAAGATAGAAGAGTGGTTGAAAAGATTCTAAGGATTTTTCCCACAAAATTTGAATCAATTGTTTTAGTTATAGAGGAAACAAAGAACCTCTCACAATTTTCAATTGATGAGCTCCATGCATCTCTCATTTCACATGAACATAGACGAAGCCGGTCAACAAATACATCATTGGAGCATGCATTCAAGTCACAAGTTTTAATCAGCCATGGTAGAGGTAGGAGTAGATCAAATTTCATAGATAAAGGAAGAAATTCTTATAGAGGTGCAAGAAGCAGCCCATCAAGTTCAAGTGGAAGAGGCAGCAACCAAAACTCATCTCAAAATGAATCACACGGTCAAAAGTATGACAAATCTCAAATTCAATGTCATTATTGTAAAAATTATGGGCATTATTCAAATGAGTGTAGGAAGAAACAATATGATTTTAGCAAACCAAATGCAAACTTCACAAAATAAAATCAAAATCAGGGTAATATGTTCATAGCATGCAATGTGGCACAAGAAAATCAAAAGGATGAATGGTTCTTAGACTTAGTTTGTAACAATCACATGATCAAGAACCTAGAAATGCTCTCAAGTTTAGATAAAAATGTAAAATCTGATGTCACATTGGGCAACGACAACAAACTGTCGGTTATGGGTAAATGAAACATTGACATTCTAACTAAACAAGGGGAGAAGAAGTATATTTCAGATATGTATTTTGTGCCTAGTCTAAAACACAATCTAATGAGCATTGAATAGCTTGTTCAAAAGGGGTATAAAGTTTTCTTCAAAAATAGAGAATGCATTATTTTGGATAAATTTCTATGTAACCAGCTCATTGCCAAAGTCAAAATGACAAGTAATAGAATGTTTCCCCTAAAGATTAAGCCGGATTTGAATGTGGAATATGCTCAAACACACCCCACAATGAGCTCAAGTGGAAAGAAGAAGTTGCAGTAATCACACAAACAATCTTTCAAGCAAAAATAAAAGATGAAAATTGGTTCTGGCACCTAAGATTTGGGCATCTCAACTTTGGAGGTCTAAACCAACTAAATAGGAAGAGTATGGTAAAGGATTTTCCATTAATAGAGAAACCAAAAAGAATTTGTCAAGGATGCATCTTGGGAAAACAACAGAGAGAAACATTTCCATCCAGCAAGTCAATTAGAGCAAAAGTACCTTTGGAAATTGTGCATTCAGATTTGTGTAGACCTATGCAAACACCCTAAATTGGTAGAAATTTCTACTTCTTGACTTTTATTGATGATTATTCAAGGAAACAATGGGTCAAATTTCTAAAGCAAAAGAATGAAGTGTTTGATTTCTTCTATCAATTCAAGGCTCTTGTTGAAAAGAAAAGTGGGTACCATATCAAAGCATTGAGAATAAATAGAGGTGGTGAATACATTTCCAAAGAATTTCTAAATTTTTGCAAAGACCATAGAATTTACAAGCAATTCACAACTAGATACACACCTCAACAAAATGGGGTAGCTAAAATAAAAAATAAAACAATCATGGAAATGGCAAGAAGCATATTGAAAGAAAAACAATTATCAAATGTATATTGGGTTGAAGTTGTAGCTTGTGGAACATGTATTATGAATAGATGTCAAACCAAGAGTTTGAACATGATTCTGAAAGAAACATAGATTGGAAGAAAACGCAGTGTTGCTCATATGAGAGTATTTGGATGTGTGGCATGTGCACATATGCAAAATAAGTTAAGAAGAAAATTAAACAACAAAGAAGAAAAATGTATATTTGTTGGATATAGTGATGAATCCAAGACATACAAACCATACAATCCAATAACCAAGAAATTTATAATCAACAAAAATGTGCAGTTCATAGAAGATGAAGCATGGGATGGAAGTTTGGAGAAAACAATCAATATTGCAACTAGTTTACCACAAGAAGATAAAGAAGTTTTCATACTAGCAAGTACTCCATCAAATGTGATTCCTTCTACACCCATTCAAGGTCAACAAAGTGGTCAGAAAATGACACCATCATCAAGTGTAAGGACATCCCCACACATTCTAGCATCCACTCCTTCAAATGGACTACAAACACCAACTACAAGTGGCATTCAAAGTGTAGAACCATCAAGTCCACATTCCACAAGTTCTAATTCAAGTGATATGTCAAATCCTACATTGGAAAGCTTGAGGAGACAAAAAATCAAAAGTATAAGAGACATTTATGAGCAAAATGAAGGTGAGAATAATGTTGGTCTAATTTCTCTTTTTGCATTTTATTCACAAATAGAAGATCCAATTCATTTTGAAGATGCAATTAAACATGAAAAATGGGTAAATGTAGAAGATGAAGAAATTGATGCAATTGAAAAGAATCAAACATGGGAGTTAGCGAGCCTTTCAAAAAACAAGGATGTCATAGGAGTGAATTGGGTTTATAAAACCAAATTAAATGCAAATGGTGATGTGCAAAAACATAAAGCAAGGCTGGTGGCTAAGACATACTCACAACAACCCGAGGTTGATTACAACGAGACATTTTCTCTAGTAGCACATCTAGATACTATGAGAATAATACTTGCAATAGCAGCTCAAAACAAGTGGCCAATTTATCAAATGGATATAAAATCAACATTTTTGAATGGTTATCTTGAAGAAGTTTATGTGGAGAAGCTACCTAGGTATGAGATTTTGGGTCAAGAAGACAAAGTTTACAAGCTTAATAAAGCACTCTATGGACTCAAGCAATCCCCAAGAGCTTGGTATAGAAAAAATGACTCTTATCTTTTACAAAATGGCTTCAATAGGTGCAGTAGCGAGCCTATGTTATACACCAAGATGAATGACAAAGGTGAGATCATAATTGTTTGTTTGTATGTTGATGACTTGATATTCACGGATGATTTAGCAATTGATTTGTTCAAAGGAGATATTAATTCATCTGTGCTCTATTTTTCTACATTTTATCTCTGTTTTTCTGCACTCTTTGTTTTTGGGTTTTATTTTATCCTTTGCCTCTCCCCTTCAGCTTAGACTCTAATCTTATGTGTACATTGGCCAATAGAAGAACTAAATGATCCCTTTGGTTTGCCACATTATCAGTTTGAAGGCAAGAAATAAGCATAGAAAGCAAATATTTATCAAGCCACCCAAATCATACTTTTTGGACTGAAAATGAAACATTGTTATTATGACATGATTTTAAACATAACATAAGATTTGACCTGAAAGCCAAACATTGCCTGCAACCAATCAAGAAGATCTAGTTCTATTGCCTTTTACTGCTTCTGAAATGAGGAAGGCCAATTCAAGCCACGGATGTTGTGTAGGGCAGCTAAGTAGCTCATATCTAAGAAAATAAATATTTTTTCTTACAAATAAGACCTGTAAAAATACACACAAAGATACAAATATGCACATAGAGATACATATAGATTGGAATGAACATCTACATTATCAAGGAACCAAAGAGAAGTATGTCATTCATCTAACATAAAAAGTACTGGCACAGAAAAATTATCAAGGAACGAAAGGGAAGTATGTCACTCTGTGCAGAAAAAATACAAGTGTCGAAAATTGTAGAGAAGAACAAAGTTGCATAACACTCAAATTTATGTGGAAAAACCTAGTAAAAATATACCAGTAAAAAACCACAGGCAGAATATCTTTCGTATTGATTCTCAAGAATTACAGAGTTACAACAACCTCAAATGAGATCTAGCCCCTTCTTCAAAAGGAGGGAAAGAATACCTCTCAAATCTATTCTAGCCTTTAGCCTTCTAATAACAAATGAGGGAAAGCTCCTCTATTTATATACAAATTTGAGAAACTTAATGCTATAATTAAGTTCTCAAATTTGCCACCTCTAACCATTTCAATGCCACTACTATAGTCATATTATTGACTAAGCCTATATGTGGCTCTCAATCATCTACAAGATTGAAACATATAGAGTCCAACTTGATTCTACTATGAATCACTTAATAATTTACTAAGTCAACACAATATGACTCACTCAGCTACATGTATGACACATATAGGAGTAGAGTCCTAATTGAAGACAGCTTGTATGACACATACAAAATTAGAGTCCTAATTGACTTCACATTCCAACACACTCATCTAACATAGAAAGTACTAGCATACATCCTAAAAATGCCCATGAAATGTAGGGTATACATTATTTGGACAAAGGGAGATGTCCAAGTAAAGTACATGCATTGGAAATTCCTTAGTAAACAATATAGCAGTCCATCTACTATTCTGATAAATTCGTTCAGAATTTTCTTACCTCTTCCTGTTGTATAATTGCTTGTGAAGCACTTGCAACATCAAGAGGAAGGATATTATAAGGTGCGTATATTTCCTTTTTCTCTTGAACGTCTTTGGTTGTTTCCATAATCTGGTTATTATTTGTAAAACAAAATTAGCACTACTACCAAATTCATCACACATATGAAATACTTAGAAAGTTCCACTTATGCTTAATATTAGTCCTAGATGCACTGCGATGATCAAATAACCTCAAATATCTACATCAAATAATATTTTCTATATAATCATTCTCTTGCAAAATTTACCTCAGGGGCAACTGTAGTTTTTGAAACACACAGACAATAAACTCAGAAAATTATAACAGAAAACATAAATTGATAACACAGGAAATAATTATTTTATTCATTCCTCTTCAGATAATGGATTATCACAACCACCTCAATATAGAGGTCTTTCTCAGATTTACAAACTAAACAGCAGTATGATCTCCTAAATATAGTAGACTTGCTTTCCATGCAAAACTTTTAAAGCTACTAAAACACTGGAAAACATAGAAATTACTATCCACCAAAAGTTGTCAATAGCACTAAAAAACCTAATTTAGAATGTTTGACTAAAAAATTTCAAACTGCATTAGCATCACATCTTATGATTCTTATCTTCATTTCTACGCTTGCATGATTATCCAACAGAAGTTTTTGAAACACGCAGACAATAAACTCAGAAAATTATAACAGCAAACATAAATTGATAACACAGGAAATAATTCTTCTATTCATTCCTCTTCAGTTAATGGATTACATTACAACCACTTCAATATAGAGGTCTTTCTCAGACTGAGCAGTATGATCTCTTTATAGAGATATCAATCTTCTAAATATAGTAGACTCCCTTTCTATGCAAAGCTTTTAAAGCTACTAATAGAAATTAGTATCCACTAAAAGTTGTCAATAGCACTAAAAAACTAATTTAGAATCTCGACTAAAAACTTCAACTGCATTAGCATCACATCTTATCTTCAATTCCACGCTTACATCATTATCCAACAGCAACTTCTTCTTTTGCAGTTTTATTAACTGTACACAGCACTTCAAAAAGAACCCCAGCTGTTTGATAGGCCTTCGCAATCTGAGCCCTGTCAAATTAAATACACATTAGCTTACTTTCAGTACATAGAATCACCAGTTACAGTACCTTACATGAAGGGTAAATTTTGTTTAACGATAACAGTTAACAACTTAATTGGGCACTCATTGTACAAGATAAACATTTGTAAATTAGAGAACCTGTCAGGCCGTTCAGCTCTATGAAGAGCTCTGACACAGTTTTTATAATATTCTTTATTAACACTCTCAATTTCTTGTGCATCGTTCGAGAAAAGTCTTGAAGCTACTGTTCGTCCATTGTCCTGGAAGTTAAGACCCAAGAATTATATTTGATAGAAAACAAAGTACAATTAAGAAAAAAATTTAAAAAATCAAATATTGCAGAAGAAACATATTTGATGGTTTGATATCTTTCAAATATATTAACACCCTACTTCAAACTAGGACTTATGGATGCACTACTCGTTCTAGCCGACATGGGTAAAAACAAATGCACTGATTATTTTGCAATCCCATGGTTGAAATTGAAGGGAACAAAAATGCGGCCATCAGATATGCCAATATAAAAAGATTCTTAAATTCAGTAAAATTGCCCTAAAATGCAGTACTGATTGAGATTGTGGATTAGATAGATGAAAGCAGAAGCAAGTCAACTTAATGCAAACTGAATTGTTTTTTATTGATTGTTCATCCCACGTGCCATGTTCAACGTACATTGTTCCTGTCTTAGAACTTGAAGACAATGAAAGCAAGACATTACAACGATTCTTATGCTTATTTGGGAGAGACCTTTTGTAAGCTGTTTGAAGTTAGTGGTACAAGAAGATCCTCATAAGGAATCCGCTAGCTCCGAGGACCTTGGACCATAGAGACACTATACCTCTGTATTGGGTGTCCAGAAGAACCATAAAACAGAGCTTTCGATAAAACATGGTGGCAGTTAGACTCGGGGATCAGAGTATTAAGATGTGATACTTGGACAATACTCTAACCATATAGAGTATAAAACTTCATTCCCTTGGATTTAATAGTCCAAAATGCCTACATTGTTGTGCATGCTTACAAAACTCGGTAGTCTAATTTGACTAGAGATTAAAATGTAACACATAGTCAGAGGGCACGATGAAATATGTGGGACTGTGGGGTGTAAATCATTTCCAGTATTTACCTAGAGGATGATATCCAGTTCCTTAAAATTTTCAGCATGCAGAACTTGTAAGCTTGAAATTAATAGGAAGGCAGCGCTAGGCTTAACACTCAAGTTCCGGTAAATGGGCGGCAGTGAAGAACCACCGAAAGTCTGCAACTTAAACTATTTAAAAATCTGAATTGGAAGGAATTGAATAAAGTTTTAAGATGGTAGCTTTAAGCCTGGTTTCTTTACGGCATGTTTAGTTAACAGACCTCGCATTAGGTGTTTCATATTCGCATCTTATAAAATATACTGCTCATTCTATATAAAAGAAAGAAATAATTCAAAATTTTGAAGATCAAAGAGGGTCTGCTTTAAAATGGACTCTGAAACATGCACTCGTTATGACGCCTAAAATTTTGCATACCCAGTTCAGATTTTAGTGTATCACTAATTCTTACCTTATCCAAACGTTGCAGCAAAGCAGTCTTGAATTGGCGAACGCCTCTTCCACTCGAAGTGGGATCTACGCGATGGGATTTCTCTAATGCGTAAAATCTGCCTGCAATTAACATGAATTAAAAGAATTATTTCGCGTAGCTGAAATTAGGATTAAGTATTCATTTCACCAAAGACTTTACAACAACTGCTTACACAGATATGCGACACGTGGACGCTCGGATTCTATTTCACTGGCAACCTGCAGAATTGGTGCAATACTTGCAAGCGACGACGGTACAACTTCTGTGTCAAAGACCTAAGAAAATAAAGATTTTTTCTTAGAAATAAGACCTGTAAAAATACACACACAGATACAAATATGCACATAGAGATACATATAGATTGGAATGAACTTCTAAATTATCAAGGAACCAAATGGAAGTATATCACTCATCTAACATAGAAAGTACTAGCATACATCCTAAAAATGCACATGAAATGTATGGCATAACTTTTTGGATAAAGGGAGATGTCCAAGTAAAGTACATGAATTGGAAATTCCTTAGTAAACAATATAGCAGTCCATCTACTATTCTGATGAATTCGTTCAGAATTTTCTTACCTCTTCCTGTTGCATAATTGCTTGTGAAGCACTTGCAGCATCAAGAGGAAGGATATTATAAGGTGCATATATTTCCTTTTTCTCTTGAACGTCTTTGGCTGCTGCCATAATCTGGTTTTTGTTTGTAAAACAAAATTAGCACCACTACCAAATTCATCACATATGAAATACTAAGAAAGTTCCACTTATGGTTAAGGTTAGTCCTATATGCACTGCAATGATTAAATAACCTCAAATATCCACGTCAAAAAATATTTTCTATAATCATTCTCTTGTAAAATTTACCTCAGGGGCAACTTCTTCTTTTGCAGTGTTTTTAACAGCACACAGCACTTCAAAAAGAACCCCAGCTGTTTCATAGGCCTTCTGAAGCTGAGCCCTGTCAAATTAAATACACATTAGCTTAATTTCAGTAAATAGAATCATCTCTTACAGTACCTTACATGATAGGGGAAATTTTGTTTAACGTTAACAGTTAACAACTTAATTGGGCACTCATTGTACAAGATAAACATTTGTAAATTAGAGAACCTGTCGGCCCGTTCAGCACTATCAAGAGCCCTGACACAGTTTTTATGATATTCGCTATAAAAACTCTCAATTTCTACCACATCCTTCGAGAAAAGTCTTGAAGCTAGTGTTCGTCCATTGTCCTGGAAGTTAAGACCCAAGAATTATATTTGATAGAAAACAAAGTACAATTAAGAAAATAATTTAAAAAATCCAATATTGCAGAAGAAACATATTTGATGGTTTGATATCTTTCAAATAGATTAACACCCTACTTCAATCTAGGACTTATGGATGAACTACTCGTTCTAACCGCCATGGGTAAACATAAATGCACTGATTATTTTGCAATCCCATGGTTGAAACTGAAGAGAACAAAAATGTGACCATCAGATATGCCAATATAAAAAGATCCTTAAAATCAGTAAAATTGCCCTAAAATGCAGTATTGATTGAGATTGTGGATTAGATAGCTGAAAGCAGAAGCAAGTCAACTTAATGCAAACTGAATTGTTTTATTAATTGTTTATCCCACATGCCATGTTCAGTGTACATTGTTCCTGTCTTAGAACTTGAAGACAATGAAAGCAAGACGTTACAGCGATTCTTATGCTTATTTGGGAGAGGCCTTTTGTAAGCTGTTTGAAGTTAGTGGTACCAGAAGATCCTCATAAGGAATCCGCTAGCTCCGAGGACCTTGGACCATAGAGACAATGCACCTCTCTATTGGGTGTCCAGAAGAAATATAAAACAGAACTTTCGATAAAACATGGTGGCAGTTAGACTCAGGGATCAGAGTATTAAGATGTGATACTTGGACATATACTCTAACCATATAAAGTATAAAACTTCATTCCCTTGGTTTTAATAGTCCAAAATGCCTACATTGTTGTGCATGCTTACAAAACTCTGTAGTCTAATCTGACTAGAGATTAAAATGTAACACATAGTCAGACTTCACGATGAAATATGTGGGACTGTGGGGTGTAAATCATTTCCAGTATTTACCTAGAAGATGATATCCAGTTCCTTAAAAATTTCAGCATGCAGGACTTGTAAGCTTGAAATTAATAGGAAGGCAGCGCTAGGCTTAACACTCAAGTTCCGGTAAACGGGCGGCAGTGAAGAACCACCGAAAGTCTGAAACTTAAACTATTTAAAATTTTGAATTGGAAGAATTGAATAAAGTTTAAAGACGGTAGCTTTGAGCCTGGTTTCTTTACGGCATGTTTAGTTGACAGACCTCGCATTAGTTGTTTCATATTCGCATCTTATAAAATATATTGCTCATTCTATATAAAAGAAAGCAATAATTCAAAAAAATTGAAGATCAAGGAGGGTATGATTTAAAATGGACTCAACATGCACTCGTTATGACGCCTAAAGCTTTGCATGCCCAGTTCAGATTTTAGAGTACCACTAATTCTTACCTTATCCAAACGTTGCAGCAAAGCAGTCTTGAATTGGCGAACGCCTCTTCCACTCGAAGTGGGATCTAGGCGATGGGATTTCTTACATGCATAAAATCTGCCTGCAATTAACAAAAATTAAAAGAATTATTTCGCGTAGCTGAAATTAGGATTTTTATTTCACCAAATACTTTACAATAACTACTTACAGAGATATGCGACACGTGGACGCTCCGACTCTATTTCACTGGCAACCTGCAGAATTGATGCAATATTTGCAAGCGACGACGGTACAACTTCTGTGTCAAATACTTCTGAAGTAAATATTCTTGAGTTGTTGCTTGGATTGCGCAATTCACGTTTCGAAATCTCTAAACTCTCCATTTAAACCCCTGCAACGGATAAATATTTACTAGATTTGTGAATCTTTACGACGCTTTTTCTGCTATTAGAAAATTATTAACAATATATACAGTACAGTGGCATCGATGGTTAATTACTATAATGAGCTCGAACCTCGCTGGCTGCATCGTATAAAATCTTGAAACCAAGCATTTGACACACTGGGTTTTTGAAAATTTTCAATGAATTTGAGAGATTTTTACACATTCTTTACAAGATCTGAAGATAGCATTTTGAAAGCCTCGAGTGAATTTAAGAGATTTCTATGCTAATTTCACAGCATCTTGAAGAAGTGTTGCATATCAACGCGTATTTCAAAGAATTCAGTTACATTGTAAGAATTTGAACTAAATTTTAAACCTTTCAAATATCTCTAAAAAAAGAAGAAAACAAATAAGCGAAAGTGCATTTAAAAAGACTCATACAAAGAAGGCTCAAAAATGTTCTCTGCACACTAAAGAGAATTTCATTCAACTTTTAAAGAGTTGCATTTAAGTTTATCAAGAATATTTTTCACTAAATTCTATGTCCGTGTCTGAAGCCACGGCTCCGTGGGATCTTTGGAAATTCACCAGCAAAGTCTTGGAAAGTTTAATGTGCAAGGTTTTATAATAAAACTACGGTCAACAGGAAAACAAAGTTCAAAAATTATTCACTGCCTAAAAGAAAAATAAAATAAAACCACAGGAATTCAAGGAAGCGTAGATATTTTTGAGTTTCCTGGTGAATCTTTGGCTGACCTTTTCCAGTATATCCTCAAGCTCTTACAATTGTTTATATATTTTTTTAAAGAATTTCGTTTAAGACCTTAACCTTCTTAAGCTAGAACTAACAATTTCTAAAAGAAAATATAGATTGTTTCTTAAAATAAATAAAAATAAAGACAAAGATCGCCCTGTCTGTGAAGCAAGCATTTGTTTATGTTTCTTTACACGCTAACCAGCTGAAAAATACTAAAAAGGCATTAAAGACCTGTGTTGCAAAGAAATCATAAGTATTGATATTTCAGACCTGAACATACTACCGCGATCAAGAAGAGTAGATGCAACTTTAAGAAAAAGAATACTACAGCCGAGCTGTTTATAGACATATCATATCTGATATTAAAAAATGGAAAAAATCAAGAGAAACTAGCTTGTGATTAAGCTTACCCTTGCAAGGAAGATTTTAAAGAACGAAATTGCAAAACAAAAGAATATCAAAAAATAATAATGAAAGATGCAAAGAAGCAAAGAAGCAAAGTAACCTGTGGCTGGTAAATCTAATCCAACCCAATCAAAAGTCTTATTCGCAAAGATATCTTATTGCACAGAGACGGTTGAGTGGTTAAGTAGCGATGTAGAGATGAAAGTGAGGTTCGATCCCTTGCCCTCTTCCTGTGTAATTGTGAGCCAAATATGGAATGCAGAGGAGCATGTTGCGCATGAGAAATCGGGCGTCCACCTCCTCTCCTTATATTAAGCAGCACGGTCACATGGTTTAAAAACTCCAATGTCTTGGGAATGGAATGTTTGAACCTTGCCAGCTTAGTTTGTTTAGCGTCGTTGGGAATCATCGCTCCTTACTTCTAAGGGAGTTGGAACATTACAATGGCCTAAATTTGAAGGCCAACTTTGAAAAGATAACCTTGAAATTTAGGTCCTAAAATTTTTAGTTAAAAAAAATAAGACAAAAGTAAGGTGGGGTCGATACAATAACTTATGTGAGACCTTAGGTGACAATAAATTTTTAAAATGTTGACCAAAAAAATGTTTCTAATTATTTATCATTAATGGTTTCGTTATATTATTTTTATCTCATTTAAATTATTAATTTTTATTATTTGTTTGAATATATATATAGGTGGTTTTTTCATATTATTTTAAGTTTTGTGTTATTTTATCAAAGATTTAGTTACATATTTTTTAAATATGTATAGGTATAAGTATCAAGATTTATGAATAGGTCACTTATTCTAATACTACTTTGATTCAAGGTGCTTAACTATGAAGAGTTCGCCCAAGATGATTTAGCCCAATTATTCATTATCTTTTTTTTTCCATAATTAAATAAATTCTTATTTATTTAATTATTTATCACTTCTTCTTATCTATAATTACATAGTAGTTTTTAATTATTTAATTATTTACAATTTTCCTCCATCCATTATTAAATAATTATTTTTGATTATTTAATATTCATATCTCTCTTTTCTTGTGCAATTAATTTTAATTATTTAATTATTCGTTCACCATTTCCTAAATTAAATAATTGTTGTAATTATTTAATTTATTCTTAGTTAACCCCTAAATCTCAACTAATTTCTTGAGTTTTGGTCCATCTTTCTCATCCTTATCTCTTCTCTTCTCAATTAATTTCACCCATTGATCATCACATCATCATTCAATCCTCACCCTCCATTTGAATTGGGATTTTTATAAAAACAACCTATCATTCTCATTTTAAGGTGTAAGAGTGGGGGACCATTATCATTCTTCTTATCTATAATTAAATAATAGTTTTAAATTATTTACTTATTTACAATTTTCCTCCATCCATTATTAAATAATTATTTTTAATTATTTAATATTCATATCCCTCTTTTCTTGTGCAATTAATTTTAATTATTTAATTATTTAATTATTTAATTATTCATCCACCATTTCTTAAATTAAATAATTGTTGTAATTATTTAATTTATTCTTAGTTAAGCACTAAATATCAACTAATTTCTTGAGTTTTGGTCCATCCTTCTCATCCTTATATCTTCTCTTCTTAATTAATTTCATCCATTGATCATCACATCATCATTTAATCCTCACCCTCCATTTGAATTGCGATTTTTATAAAAGCAACTTATCATTCTCATTTCGAGGTCACGGAGAGCCAAGAGCAGAGGGCTACCCTAACTTACCTCACTCTAAAAGATGTCTTGGGATAAGGATCGAGAATGATGAGCACTATAGTGTACTTTTATCACTCTGCAAATCCTGAACTTAGGTTTGGGCTAGGCGAGCTAGTTTTTGGAGTTAGTACTTTGTCTTAGATAGCTCTGTGTCTAAGGATGGCACTGCAGTTCTAGGATGATAGCGTGATGCGTTGGTGTATCTCAGGTGCGTTGGCATCCATACCCTCAAAAAATAGTAAACACAATACAAACTACCTAAAAACTAATTGACAACCTAGTAAGTTGGTTTCAACGTTATAAATAGAATGATAAAGTATAAGAAATAGAGACGAAGATGATAAAGCAAATAAATGAAATCTACGGTGATGAAGATAATCTCAAAAAAGCGCTTGTTAGCTAGCTAGCTCCAAACACGCGTTCACCTACACACAAGAAAGAGGGAAAAAATTGGGGATGTATAGGGGCCTACCTTAGTTAGACCCCCATTTTGGTGTTTTCTCCACAGACAGATAGAAAGCAACAAAGTAGAGTATACAATAAAGGAAAGAAAGTAATAAGCACTACAAAACAGTGTTATGATATTCAATCAAATCATAAAGGAGAGGAGTGAAACATTACCACCTCAACCCAAAATTTCACTAGCCAATGGAGGATTTATGGACTTGGCAAAGTCACCACAGTCACAACTATGATGAAGGAAGGTCTCGCAAGACTCCAAGCCCACGCTTTTATGGCTTGCTTCACACTTGCAATGTGGAGTTGATGAAGCTTCAAATGTTGTTGTAATAGAGTGTTGGAATATTGTTTGAGTAGTGAAGTGAAGTAGGAAAGTGCTAAGAGAATGTGAATCTATTGCTTAGAGATTGAAAAGAGATGAGAATGGATGGTTTTGAAGGTGGAATGGGAAGAATCTACCATTTTTTAGGTCGGTTGGTCAAAGAGGGGCATTACAATTGGACCCCAATCGGTTGTGTAACACCTCTGCCAACTTCAGACATAGGAATCCATCAAGGATAGCAGTGTGTCGTGCAAATGTCTGTGCGTCATGTGTGCATCTCTGAAAAATATTCTCTCATCAACACAAAGGATAGATGCCAAGTGGATGGAAGGTAGTTGGGTGATGTGGAATTTCACCTTAAAATTTTATTTTCTAAGGTGAGGGTATATGAAAGGGGAATTTTCATAAGGAGTGAAAATTCGCTCCTATACATTTTGCCCCCACTTTAGCGAGAATGAATACTGCTGAGTGTTTCAGTAAAGTAGATTGAAGAGATAGAAGGTTTATAAATTTATATTTGAATCGTCAAGGAAGCAAACCATGATCTGGCAACCTCGAAAGTGCAGGATAGGTAAAGGAATCCACAAGTACTCTCCCTAAGGAACATTGAACAAAATACTCCATAGCCCTATAAAACTATGAAGCTACACATTGAAGGCCCTCAAACCAACGATGGATAAATCTTGCAGGATAAAAGTATCTCATAGGCACATAGACCTGCAAGGAGGCAACCCCCAAGATCTCTCACATGAATAAAGCCCCATGAAGCAAGCACCTTATAGGCCCATAGACCTACAAGGAGGCATCCCCCAAGATCTCTCACATGGAGGAAACTTGATGAAAGAGGGATTTTTAGAGTAAAAAAGAAGCTTCATAGGTGCACTTGTGAAGTGACATGTTAATTCACAAATAAAACATGTTAGGAAGAACAAAGCAACCACGCAAGCAATCAAGCAGACAGTCACATAGACCATCAAAAAATTGGAAGGTTTTCAAAGGGGTCCCTCAGTAACTTGACCTGAAGAGGGGTCCACTCAAGGGATGTGTTGTTTAAAAGTGCAAAAGACATCGATTCATCGTCAAGGAATCCTTTCGAAAGATGTTCACTTCATCAAGGAATTCGAAAGGAAGAAAATGCCCCCTTGTGAGGGGAAGGTCAAAGTTGCTCCCACCTCAAAGGAAAGCTTTTAAATTCTTTCTTTGTGAACCCATGATGAAGGGAACACGTTCCATTAGGGGTCCAAGTCGAGAATACAATTTTCTTGAAAAAATTTACAAGGATTTTTGAGAAAATATTTGTTGGCAACTAATGTGTTTTCCAAAAACCAAAGTATCATGAAAGAAATGTTGTCACACATAAGAGGGACAACACAAGCAAAGAAGATAGAAATATAAGAAAAGTGTTAATGAGAAATTATCACAAATAAAGAATTTTCAAGGGGATCTAGTTCCAAAGAGTCGGATCTACTCATGCATTTATAAATAATATTAGGTAATCATGATGCAAGGCAAAAGGTCATCAATCCCCACCAGATCAGGAATAATGCACAAAAATAAAGTAAAAGAAAAAAATTCAACATGGAAAGGAAGCCTAAATGCCCCCAACACTTTGGATCATCCCTAATTTTCTAAAAATCAAACACGAACATGGAAGAATGATGATACAAATAAGAGAAGGTTCACGACATAAAATCACTCTTGTATCCAAGAACCAACAAGGGTGACAAGGGTAATCTAGGGACACATAACACATGTACGAGGGAGCACATTACAACACACACACACACCTAATCTAAAGATAAAGAAGGGGCCTCCCCCTAACACTCATTGACCAAGAGGTCACCTTCTTCCCAATCTAGATCATTATAAGGGGAAGGTGGGTGAGCCTGCAGTGGTGGAACATTAAGGAGATGAGCTTTTGATCCTCCCGCAACAAGGGCTAAGGAAGAATCCCTCGCAAGATCTTCCTCGCTCGGCTCTTGTGGAGCTATGGTCAGCAATTTCGTGAAGATAATCAACAAGGCTAAAACTTCATCCAGGGAGTTGAACATGCACTTTATAGAGTGTCATGTTGTATCTCAACGGAAAGAGAGGATGACACTCGAGATTCACCACTTGGCTCACCGAGTGACTTGGGAGTGGTGAAAAACTCAAGGGAAGTGGGAGTTGGCTCTGTCACTAGGACAAAACAAGCCAAAGCAGGACCACCTTTTGGGGAAGGTGGGATTCTCTTACACCCTCCATTGTTGGAAGGGCCAATCTCCACATTTTTCTTCATCAGGGGATGTGAACCCCACATAGACAAGGCAAGAGGTGTAGAAGAGGAGGAGGAGAAAACTGCAATGGACACCACCGAGGTATTCAACATGTCCACAAGTTTAGGAAATGGTAGAATGTATGGAAGGGACATCAATAAGGGTGGCTCAATCGAGGGGATGATAAACACCTGCACCTTTTTGGGTTCAAATGTGTTCACACTCACAGCGGGAGCCAAAAGTGAGACTACACTCGATTGAGAAAAAGCAGAGGGGAGGGGAGAGGAGGACACACTAGTAGACCCTCATACAGGGGCAGTCATTTCCTCTTCCTTCTTTTGCAAAGTGGCTTGCTCACCCACCAAATCCTTTCGCCAATGCTTGCGCTTATGCACAAGGTGATTTTTGTGATTCTTCGAGCTAGAGGCTGGGAGTTACGAAGGGATGGAAGGCTCTTGCTCATCCATAGGGGTGTCCACTATAGCCATTTTTAGCAAAGAGACAAGCTCCCAAATGGGAGTAGGAGGAGAAGATTGAGAAATAATAGGGGGATTCGCCTCTAGTACCTCGGAAGCGGGCCTCTTCCCATTTACTGCTTTTGGAGTAGTAGCAGTGGGAGGCTGCGGAGGTCGAGACATAGAGGATTCCACATGGGGACCCTATCTTCTACCATACAGTTAGGGCCAAGGTCCAAGAGGTACAATAAGAAGATCAAATATTTGGATCTTGGGTTTTTTCCAAGTCGGTACCATCGAACTCTTTAGGTAAAAGCCAATAGTATTCATCCAAAAATATTCTTTGGAATGAGTACTGAAAGAAGCACCCAAAGGACAGGTGGGCTTCTCCTTTCCCTTTCGAGAAGAGGAGGCAAATTTTTGTTGCACTACTAGAAGGGTCAAATTTTACTGTCCCTTTCCCTTGGTCTTATACTTCACATAGTTCTTGTAAATTAGGTTCATTCTTGAGGGGAGCAGACTAACCAGGGTGGGCCAAAAATGATCTAACGAGTAGCCCCCATGGGACACCAATGGTTGGTATCCAATCTCATGCACCATGTTCACAATACCTTCATGGGAGAATTTTAAACACTTGTGAATGATAGAGGTGATTCCATTAATGGAAGCTAGCCAAGGTATGCCTAGCTTCAGCCTGAACAAATCCGACTCTGGAATAACATCAAAGACCATGTATATAGCCCTAGGTCCAACTAGGATGGACGTGGTTATCAAACCATATGGTTTGAGACAAAGACCATCATGTGTACAGATGATAGACTTCCTTTTTTCATACTCCTCCCTCTGTAATGAATTTAGCAATAGTGTTTCTTCTATAATGACATTCACTTGACTCATGGGGTCAACTAAGGCCCCCATCACAATTTTGTCATTGAGACGGGCAAGAATGTAGAGAGGAGATGGCTTGTTGTTCAAGGGAATATCCTGTGAGGTGAATGGCATGTCCAGTGAGTCGGTTGCAGGTTGAATGGTTGGAGTAATCATGACCATGTTAATGTATGGCTCGGGTCAAATAGTATCATCCTCAATGTGGTCCTGTATCTCATGATGCAAGCGCATAAAACGTTCAATATCATTTCCGTTGACTCGATGGTACTGATAGAAGGTATTTGCATCGTACTAATTAGGGTAAGGCTCCTTGAGAGGCTTGGGATTCTCCAAGGTTATGATCTTATCCTTCAGCAACTTTTGCAAGATGGAAGAATAAGATTCTGCTAACTTTATGAAATTTCTATTATGCCTAAGGTCGTTATCATTCATCACAGCTACTACATTTGCAAAAACCTTGCCTTTTCTTGAGATCGATATAATAGATCTACCTTTCAAAAACAGGAGTGTGAGGGTCCCCCAAGCTGAACTATCATTTGTTGATATTCTTGTAATGTCACACATAAACACATGAAAGAAGGATACTTCATAAGGGAAAACTTTTCCTACCAAGGTCTCAACAAGCTCCCTATGAATACCTTTTGCACATCAGAAATAGGAAGCGGGTACAAGATTTGTGAAAAGAGTGCTTGATACCGCATAATGAAAATAGTTTTTTTTTCATTATCCCCTTGCTTGCATCAAACGAGATCCAGAAAGGTCATCTTCAGTCCAATGTTGGCTTAGAACTATCAGAGAAACTAATTCACAAGTTGATCAAATGAGAAGATTGAATTATCTGGTAAGGAATAATACCATTCAAGTGTTGTATCCTTAAGATATCGAGGGAATAATTTTTCCATCAGCGCATTGTGATGGAAGAAGTATGTACACATGGTGTTAAAGGTGGAAACATGTGTTTGCGGGTCCCCTTTTCTATCATAATTTTTGAATTTGGGAATCTTCATTCCTTGTAGGAAAGGAGTGTTTAGGATTATCATCGATAATGGGTTATGTCAGAAGAAGGGTTGAAAGATAAGCTAGCCAGAGGCCTAGGAGAGACTTGTTAGCTGGTTTTTTATGCGAGGTCCATGTTTTGAAGCAAGATGTTCAAAACAGGGTCATTAGAAGATAGAGGACCAGTGGAACCTTCAGAACCACCGCCACTAGCACTACCTCCAGAACCGCCTCCAGAGCCACCACTAGGACCACCACTATGACCTCTTCTGGAGCCACCACTACTAGTAGGGCCTCCACTGTAGCCACCTCCACTACTGAAGCCACCTACATGACCTCCTCCAAAGCCACCTCTTCTAGGGTCACCTCCACTGCCAAATCCACCACCACTCATTCCACTTGAACCTCCACTACAAGGGGTAGTAAGAGGAGTAAAATTAAACCCAAGGGGTGTTTTGTTCACCTTGAGAGTGCAGGACTCCTGAGGAGAAAAAGAGACATTGATCACAGTCCCTAATTCGATCATGCACATGGATGTAGTAGGCATTGAAACACCTAATTTTCTTTCATAGGCATCGAACACTTCTCATCGGGTGGCACCCGATCTATGCCTATATGAAGGGAAATAAGCTTCGATTAGATTAGAGAGACCATCTAGAAATTCTACACCTGTTCGATCTCTCGCTAGCAATTGTCTTACCTCTCTTGCAAGCCTAGTAGCTCTCGCCATGCTTAATACCTTCTCTAGGTGATTCACAAGGTCTAGCAATTTGTTATCTAATTCCATGAGGCTTTCAGTGAGAACATGCATAACATCATCTTCATCTATGCACGAGGGTGTAGGGGATGCTGGAGTAGGGACACGAGTGGTTTCTTCCATAAATCTCATCTTGTCAGCATAGTTCATAGGAAAGCTAGTAGTAAACTCATTAGCTAAACTAGTGGTAAAATTGGGGGTGAAGCTAGAAGTGACCTTCATCTTCTCCATTGGAAGGTGTCACACACTTCTCCTAACAACGTGCCCAAAAGTCATGGATTGGGTTGTGATGCTCATAAACCTCTACAACACTTAGAGTTACAACAATCACAAGGTACATGGGAAAATTCTCAACACAAACAAATAGATAAACGAGGTTCACGTCAAGTTCATCAAAATTGTAAGAGTGGGGGACCAACCACACCAAGGCTCCAGGTCACAGAGAGTCGAGAGCGGAGGGATACTCTAAGTTACCTCACACTAAAATATTTCTTAGGATAAGGATCGAGAACGATGAGAACTATAGCATACTTCTATCACTCTACAGACCCTGAACTTAGGTTTGGGCTAGGTGAGCTAAATTTTGGAGTCGGTACTATATCTCAGATAGATCTCTATTTGAGGATGGTAGCGCAATTCTAGGATGATAGTGTGGTGCATCGGCATCTCTTGGGTAGGCTGGAATTTGTATGGCCAGAAAATAGTAAACACAGTACAAACTAACTAAAAACTAACTGATAACCTAGCAAGTTGGTTTCGATGATAAAAACAAAATGATAAACTATAAGAAATAGAGACGAAGATGATAAATCAAATAAATGAAAGCTAGGGTGATGAAGATAATCTCACAAAAGTGCATGTTCGCCAGCTAGCTCCAAATGCACGGTCACTTACACACAAGAAAGAGGGAAAATATTTGGGGATGTATAGGGGCTTGCCTCAATCAGACCCTTGTTTTGGTGTTTCCACCTCCATGGACAGCTAGAAAGTAACAAATTAAAGTATACAGTAAAGGAAATAAATTAATAAGCACTACAAAATAGTGTTATTTTATTCAATCAAATTGCAAAGGAGAGGATTGAAATGTTACCACCTCCACCCAAAATTTCACTAGCCAATGGAGGAGTTATGGACTTGGAAAATTCACCACAGCCATAATTGTGATGGAGGAAGGTCTCACAAGACTCAAATCCCACACTTTTATGGCTTGCTTCACACTTGCAATGTGGATTTGATGAAGCTTCAAATGTTGTTGTAATGGAGTGTTGGAATGCTTCTTGAGTAGTGAAGTGAAGTGAGAAAGTGCTTAGAGAACGTGAATCTATTTCTTAGAGATTAAAATTAGATGAGAATGGATGGTTTTGAAGGTGGTATAGGAATAATCTACCATTTTTGGGGTCGGTTGGTCGAAGAGGGACGTTATAATTCGACCCCAATTGGGTGTGTAATGCCTCTGCCAACTTCAGACACATGAATTCATTAGGGATGGCAGTGCACCACACAGATGTATGTGTGTCATGTGTGCATCCCTGACAACTCTCACTGACACAAAGAATAGATTCCAAGTGGATGGAAGGCAGTTGGGTGATGTGGAATTTTTCCTTCGGATTTTATTTTCTAAGGTGAGGGTACTTGAAAGGGGAATTTGCATAAGAGGTGCAAATTTTCTCCTATACATAACGTTAACCATAATCTTCAATATTTTTCTATCACTCATATCAATCATCTTGATGAACCACAATCTTTAATGTCTTTCTATCACTATCTTGAGATCTTGCCACTGCTACAATATCAAGCTTGCCAAATACATTGCATACTACAAATATGAGAGCAAACAAACAAAATAGAGAAGAGCGATGGAGGAGAATCAATTATTACATAGGAATTAAATTATTATTGCTTTATTATTTGGATTTCTAGTGTCATTTGTGCTTCATTGTTAGATTAGGGTCTTTATAGATTGAATTTATGTAGTTTTGTGGTGGCTATCATTGATTCATTTTTTTTTTTTGAATTAACCCTATCAACAAGTCTCAATTAATATTAATAAATATTTATAAATAATCGATATATTATACTTTTGTAATGCTATGAATTGATGCACTCACTCCAAGGACATGCCTCTCTTGATTATGCTGAACATTACAAATGAGAATATATTACCATTATGTTACATAAGTGTTTATTATTTTTATCATTGTAAAATAAAATTTTAATTGTAGAGTTTATAATTTTATAATTTAAATATGAATAGGTTGAGTACAATATAGTGAAGAGTGTAGTAGATTAGACTAATGCAAGAAAATAATTGATTTGTGTTTGAATCTCACTTTTTGGTCAAATAAAGAGAAGTTGAATATTTTAGTAGTAGTCATTGCTACATAGACGAAGATATTTGGTGTGTCTATATGACACATTCATAACAATTTTATAATTATATATTAATAAAAATTTATAGTTTAAGAGACAATGTAGGCCTCATAACATTATATTGCATTTTAATGACATTTTATATGTTTTCACAACCTTATTGAGATGAATATATAAATATTTTTTACATATTCATAGCTTAAATGGTTTTAATGGTTAAAATAATCCTTATGGTGAGGTTGATTGAATGAATGGTTTAAATTTTTATATAATATTTAAATGTATATTAAAATAATGAAAGTACTAAAAATTTGTTAACTTTTCTATCGACTTTTATGTGAAATATTAGCTTATCTCTAATGCTATGTATGAAAGTTTTAAGTATATGATGAATTCCTTATCTCCTCCTCTATCTCTCTCCCCATCACTATATACCTATCCCTCTCTATCACTCTATCTCCCTCTCTCCTTTCCTCTATATCTCTATCTCTCTTTGTACCTTCTCTATCTCTCGTGATCTCCCTCTTCCTCTTGGAAGGAAGCAAGTTATATGATTCCTACACTAATATTATGAGGATATATTGATGTGCAAATTTTATTTTTAAAAATAATAGAAAGAAGAAACACATATTGATATAAAATAACAATATATCATAACCTAGGTGTAAGTGGGCAAAACCCATTTAGGAGAAATAATTCACACTCCAAAGCAACCTAATATATTATTTAGTAAACAACACAACTATAATACACTTGTAGGAGTAGCTTCCATATGAGTATCACCAACCAAAGATTTGTAAGTATTTTGACAACTTACATTATCTACAAAACTCTACACATGAAATCTATCTCAAGAACCTAATATATATATGAGATACAATACATGAAACCATCAAATGATAATTAGAAACCGTGAGCTAAAACCACCCAAAAAGTGGCATTCAAATCTCAAATCTCAAGATGATTCCATAGATTAAAAAAACATATTCCTTCCACTTGTCATAATCTTGTTATAATCCACTCACCAAATTGGGTGTTCCATTTTGGTTTCATTATCAAAATATCTTATAATCTATCATAACAAACATTAGAATTTGGTAAACAAGTTCTCCCTTACAAATATATTATGTGTCCAACACATTTTGATATTTTCTATGCAAAATTTTGAAGGCCATAAATTTTGATTGAGGAGATTGATTGGGCCCATTATTTTTTAAATTGTAGAGCTCAAAATAATCATGCAATAGAAACTACCCTTAATGGTTTTGAATAGCTTAAAATGTTTATTTTGGCCAAGAATCAACTCTATAACCTACAAATTGAGTTTTTCTATTTTATAACTCAAAAATCACACTTTTTTTAATCTTACCAATATATGTAAGGTTGAGGTCCACCTTTTTCTAAAACCTCTCTATCTCTCTCTTCTATCTCTATCTCCCTCTCTCATTTAATTATGTGATAAATGACATAGGAGAATAACTTGATCAAATATTTCTTCCTGTACTCATGCTTTTCTCTTCAAGTATTCTCATACCTTTGCAGTAAAGTCCTCTATGTATACTCCACTTTGAAATTTCACTAGCTCTTATAACCTAATTTGATCTATTATTGATGTGAGTTGTCTTTTGATCAAGAATCCAATTATATGTGTATGCATTCATTCAATGAATCTAGTGTGCTAAAACAAAGTTATATTTCAAGTTTTTTATGCAAATCCTCAACTGAGATAGTAAAATATAATTAGATATTTTCTTAATATGGATAATGATCTCTTGAAAATAAACTTGATTTTTAATCAATAGTGAAAACACCAATCTATGATCCTATTTGACATGCATCAAAATTTAGAAGAGACATTAGTATAAAATATGCAATAAATTGTAAACAATAGTAGAATTCACTAAGATCAACAAAATTTTAAGAGAGACTTCTTTTTGACTCTTATTTCTATTATGATACTTTATCAAATCCCTATATTTGAGAAGGATTGGGACCCTTAAGAAAATAAATGAGGCCTCCACTAGACTTCAACCATCCACCTTGATGTGTTGGTGTTATAAGTTCAATCTCATAAGGTGTAGAACAAAAAATATGACACTTGTCATCCTTACACTAAACACAATGAGGTATTTAATAATAATACTCATTTTTGACATGATTAAATGATTTATATTTGAGGTAAATAGAGGTAGATTATTGTAGGTATATTTTGAATCTACATGTATAGGTGCAAACATAAAATTCCTAGGTACCACAAATTTTGAGAATCATTGTATCAATTTTGACACTTTTTTCTCTTATCTATATGTTAAGATACTATGCCAAATACATTTAGCTAAGAAGATTAGGTCCCTTGGGAATGAAATGAGACCTCTAATAGTATTCACCCATGCACCTCAATTTTTTGGTGTTATTTGTTTGATCCCATGAGGTGTAAGAGAGAAATATGAATCTCAACACCTTTACAGTAAACTTAAAATGAGATATTTTGTAAGAATAAATTCATGTTTCACATTGGTAAAATAGTTAATATTTTAGGGAAATTAAGAGATTATTGTATATGGACTGATATCCACTTGTAGGTGCAAACATAATATTTCTAGATGCCATATATTTTGATAACCATTTCATGAAAACTAGGTATTTTTGCTCGTAGGTCTCTTAATCAACTTGATCAGATCATTGTATCCTAGAAGGATTGTGAACCTTCAAAAATTAAATGAGGCCTCCAATTATATTTTCCCACCCAATTTAATGTGTTAGCATTGTTGATTTGGTCCCACAAGGTGCATAGAAAAAAATATTTGCACTATACAAAAATGATCTATTTGCAAGAATATATTCATTGTTGGCATGATCAAATGAATTAGCATTGAAGGAAACAAAGAAACATTATTATGGATAGATATAGAATCCATTCATAGGATTAAATAGAACATGCATATGTGCTACAAATTTTTAAGATCATTGTGAACTAAAGTTTGGATTTTTTTCTTTTAGGCCTTTTAAGTGACATTTTTAGATATACTTATAGTTTGAAAGGAATCAAGACCCTTGGGAAATAAAATGATACATCCACTAGTATTCATCCACTCACACTAATGTGTTGACATCATTAGTTTGGTCTCATGGATGGAGAACAAAAAATATGACTCTCAGTAGCCTTAAACTAGATGTAAGATATTTTTAAGAACTAATTTATTTCTAACATAATTAAATGATTTGGAGTTGAGGGAAAATAATATAGATTTTTGTAGATAAATATAACATCCACCTTTAGGTGTAAATAGAATATTGTTATGTACTATGAATTCCAAGAACCATTGCATGAAATTTGCATTTTGTTTGCTCTTAGGTCTCTTAAGATATTGTTGTAGATCGTTGTATCTTGAAATAATAATGAGACAAAAAATAAAATTAGAGCTCCATTAGTATTTGCCCACCCACTTTGATGTGTTTCTACCATTATATTAGATCCATGAGGTGAAAAATAAAAATGTGACCCTTCGCACCCTTATATTTAACATAAATGAGATATTTGGAAAGAACACATTCATTGCCAACACAATCAAATGGTTTGAATTTAAGTGGAATTTATATAGGTTATTATACATGAAACCAACATCCACCTATAGGTGCTACAAATTATAAGAATTGTTAAATAAAATTTTGACACTTTTTTACTCTTATGTCTCTTAAGAGACTAAGTTATTAGATGCCTATAGCTTGGAAGGTTTGGGACCATTGAAAGATTAAATTATGCCTCCACTAGAACTCATTTATTCACTAGATAGAGATATAAAGAGAGAGGAAAACCAAGGGACAAATACAAAGAGGGAGAGATAGAGAGAGAGAGAGAGAGAGAGAGAGAGAGAGAGAGAGAGAGAGAGAGAGAGAGAGAGAGAGAGAGAGAGAGAGAGAGAGAGAGAGAGAGAGAGAGAGAGAGAGAGAGAGAGAGAGAGAGAGAGAGAGAGAGAGAGAGAGAGAGAGAGAGAGAGAGACAAAATTAAGCTTATCAAAAATTGCCTAGCTTGAAGGTTTGGGACCATTGAAAGATTAAATTATGCCTCCACTAGAAATCATTTATTCACCAGATAGAGATATAAGAGAGAGGAAACCAAGGAAAATACAAAGAGGGAGAGATAGAGAGAAATATAGAGAGAGAGAGAGAGAGAGAGAGAGAGAGAGAGAGAGAGAGAGAGAGAGAGAGAGAGAGAGAGAGAGAGAGAGAGAGAGAGAGAGAGAGAGAGAGAGAGAGAGAGAGAGAGAGAGAGAGAGAGAGGAGAGAGAGAGAGGAGAGAGAGAGAGAGAGAGAGAGAGAGAGAGAGAGAGAGAGAGAGAGAGAGAGAGAGAGAGAGAGAGAGATGGAGCGAAAGGGAGAGAGAGAAATAAAGAGAGAAAAAGATAGTGATAGAGGGAGAGATAGAGAGGGAAAGATAGAGAGCTAGAGATACAAAATTAAGTTTACTAAAAAATACATATTTTATTTTAATCATTCATTAGATCTTCTTACACTTAATCCTCACTCCCAAAAAATTACCACCAACTTTTCGTCTATGAAAAAATATTTTATCTACAAAGAAAAATGTAAAATAAGTCATAGATGTGAAATCATAACCAATATTTAAAATAAACTTTCAACAACATTTAGACTTTTAAAATAATTAAGGATGATGTTCCTTAGGAAAAAAATTAATCTACATAGGGATGGTGGGCCTAGCTCGATTGGCTAAAGCATCATGTTGTAGACAAGAGGTTACAAGGTCTAGTCTCCCCACTATCCATGTCGTATTGGAGGGCGTGTCACACCAGTGTCACCAGTCATGTAAAAAAAAATTATCAGGCGCACAACAGCTTAGAGGGGATGGATACCTGACCGATTCCTGCAGTCTAAATTTTTTTTATTAATCTACAATAAGAATTCAATTGTCTTTTTTCAAAGAATATGATTTCAATCAACCATTCCTATTAAAGAATGTCAAAATTAAAATATAATATAAAATTTTTGTAATCAGTTCATGGTATTTAGAAGTTTTTCATCAAACTAAGAATAATAAAAAATATATATGATGCCTTATTGTTATGATGAATTTTAACATAATCAAGTTAATATTTACTTATATTCTTGTTGCTACATAGTCTACTCAAAGAAAGGAAATACTCTATATAACTGTAGGCTAAACAATTTACATACTAGTATCTTGGTTATAATGGAGCGCATGAGCAGGAAGAGGTGTGGTTCCAAAATTTTGAATTCCTCTGATACTACTAACGTGATGGTGATTCTAATGAAGACAAAGACGATGATGATGATTTTTTATTGGTGGTTCAGTGGCATATGAGTTATTTGCTAGGAGATTTTTGGTTACTCTATTCTCTAGAGAGGGTGGTTGTTGGTGTTGTGGTTCATGTTCCAATTGTATGGTTTTTGGAGTCGGTATTGTGTCTTAGATAGCTCTTTATCTGAGAATGGAAGTGTAGTTCTGGGAAAATAACGAGACGTGTTGGCGTCTCTTGGGTGTGTTGGCATCCATATGGTCAAAAAATAGTAAACACAGTACAAACTTCCTAAAAACTAACTAACAACCTAGTAAGTTGGTTTAAATGGTATAAATAGAATGATAAAGTATAAGAAATAGAGACGAAGATGATAAATAAAATAAATTAAATCTATGGTGTTGAAGATAATCTCACAAAATTTCTTGTTAGCTAGCTAGCTCCAAATGCACGTTCACCTACACATGAGAAAGAGGGGAAAAAATTGGGATTGTATAGGGGCCTACCTTAGTCAGACCCCCGTTTTGGTGTTTTCACCTCCATGAACAACCAGAAAGCAATGAAGTAGAGTATACGATAAAGGAAATAAATTAATAAGCACTACAAAATAATGTTATGTTATTCAATCAAATCACAAAGGAGAGGGGTGAAACGTTACCACCTCCACCCAAAAGCTCACTAACAATGGAGGATTTATGGACTTGGAAAAGTCACCACAGCCGCAACTATGATGAAGGAAGGTCTCGCAAGACTCCAAGCCCACGCTTTTATGGCTTGCTTCACACTTGAAATGTGGAGTTAATGAAGCTTCAAATTTTGTTGTAATGGAGTGTTGGAATGTTGTTTGAGTAGTGAAGTGAAGTGGAAAAGTACTAAGAGAATGTGAATCTATTCCTTAGAGATTGAAATGAGATGAGAATGGATGTTTTTGAAGGTGGCATGGGAAGAATCTACCATTTTTGAGGTCAGTTGCTCAAAGAGGGATGTTACAATTCGACCCCAATCGGGTGTGTAATGCCTCTGCCAACTTCAGCCACATGAATCCTTTAGGGATAGTAGAGTGTCATGCAAACGTCTGTGTGCCATGCGTGCATCTCTGAAAAATATTCTCTCACTGACAAAAAGGAAAGATTCCAAGTGGATGGAAGGTATGTTAGAGTAATTGGATATTTACTTTATTAATTAAACAATATTTGTTTAATTACTTAAAGTTCCCTTTTACCTCTTTTTCACTTAAGCTAACATTAGGTGCATAATAATTAATTACTTTATTAATTATTATTGTGCAAGCCTAGGGTTTTCCTTTTTAGGGTTTTCATCTATATATGGTTGAAAACTATCTTTTGTATCATTATTCATTTTACATTTTGGGTGAATACATTGCTCCACATTCTTGAGCATCTTTTTGTTGCTTCTCTTTGCTTCTCCTTGTAACAAGTTATTTGCTTGCAGAGGTCACTGGGCTCCTATGAAGTTGTATCTTCTCAACTCCAACAGTTGGGTGATGTATAATTTCACCTTCGAATTTGATTTTCTAAGGTGGGGGTACATGAAAAGGGAATTTTTATAAAGGGTACAAATTCGTTCCTATACATTTTTCCTCCACTTTAGCGAGCATGAATAATGATGAGTGTTTTGATAAAGTAGATCAAAGAGATAGAAGGTTTAGAAATTTATATTTGAACCACCGAGGAAGCAGACCATGATCTGGCAAGCTCAAAAGTGTAGGATAGGCAAAGGACTCCACAAGTACTCTCTTTAAGGAGCTTTGAACAAAAGACTCCATAGCCTTTTAGGACTATGAAGCTACATATCGAAGGCCCTCAGACCAATGATGGATAAATCTCATAGGATGAAAGCGTCTCACAGGCCCGTAGACCTACAAGGAGGCAACCCCCAAGATCTCTCACATGAAGAAATCCTCGTGAAGTAAGCACCTTACTGGCCTGTAGACCTACAAGGAGGCATCCCCGAAGATCTCTCACATGGAGGAAATTTGATGAATCAAGCACCATACATGCCCTGAACCTGCAAGGATTCATCCCCCAAGATCTCTCACATGGAGGAAACCTGATGAAAGAGGGCTCTGCAAAGTCAAAAATCAGCTTCATAGGCACACTTGTGAAGCGACATGTTAACTCGCAGATAATATATGTTAGTAAGCACAAAGAAACCACACAAGCAATCAAGTGGACAGTCACATAGACCATCAAAAAATTGGAAGGTTTTCAAAGGGGTCCCTCAGGAACCCAACCTGAAGAGGGGTCCACTCAAGGGATGAGTTGTTTGAAAGTGAAAAAGAGATCAATTCATCATCAAGGAATCCTTTCAAAATATTTTCACTTCATCAAAGAATTTGAAAGGAAGAAAATGCCCCATTGCAAGGGGAAGGTCAAATTTTCTCTTACCTCGAAGGAAACTTTTCAAATTCTTTCTTTGTGAACCTATGATGAAGGGAACATGTTTCGTTAGGGGTCCAAGTCGAGAATGTGATTTTGTTGAAAAAGTTTGTAGGGATTTTTGAGAAAAGATTTGTTGGTAACAAATGTGTTTTCCAAAAACCAAAGTATCATGAAAGAAACTTTGTCAAACATAAGAGGGACAAATCAAGCAAAGAAGAGAGAAATATAAGCAAAGAGTGAATGAGAAATAATCAAAAACAGAGAATACAAGGGGATCTAGTTCTCTCTAGTCAAATTTTTTCATGCATTTATAAATAATAGGTAATCACGATGCAAGGAAAAAGATCATCAATCCCCACCAAATCAGGAAGAATGCACAGAAAATAAAGTAAAAGAAAAAAAATTTCAACATGGAAGGGAAGCCTAAATGCCCCCAACACTTTGCATCATCCCTAATTTTCCAAAAATCAAACACGAACATGGAAGAATGATGATATAAATAGAAGAAGGTTCACGACATAAAATCACTCATGTATCCAAGCACCAACAAGGGTGACAAGGGTCATCTAGGGACACATAGCACATGTAAGGGGTTTTAGGTCCCCTAAAAACCTATGTTTCCCCATTGATCAAAATAATTTCCATATTAGTAACATGTGAATAAAGATAAAATTAGGATCTCCACCTATATAAATATTCAATTTATGTTGCAAACCATAAAAAACTTAAGACAAAAAAATTAATGAATCGTAATGAAACTTTAGTCCCTACCAAAAGTGACATAAAATCTACAACTCATTTTATATTTTTATCATTTTAAAATAGATTGTTTAATATAATCAACAAATTTTGGTAATTATAGATTGAAATTTTGATAGAAAGATATATGATTGTTTATCAAAAAATCATTAACTACATGAAACTAATGATACCACTATATGAGAGATAATGTGGTAAGGGTTGTGATGGTGTTGTGCGAGGAGGTGTCGATGTTGGTTAGGGCCCACATTCCCTAGCTGTTTTTTCTTCCACTGTGTTGGCTCGTGGTTGGGCTTTCTGGTTTTGTATTTGTTGTCTATGGTGCTAGACGACAGGGGGAAGTTAATGGTGTAGGGGGTTTTTTTCTCATGGGGAATTCGTTGATCAACATTGGTGTCATTTTATTTGTTCTTTGCTACACTTTGGTGGTGCCTAGCATCCGTGGGGGAGGCATAAGGGTTTGGGTTTTATTTTATTTGTGTGCATGTTTTGAGTTGAGGTTATTTCTTCTTATTGCCCAGGGGTTTGAGTGGATCTGTTTGAGACTCTTTTTTTCTTTTAGTGATGGATCTAGGGGAAGCTTCGGGCCTTAAATCCCCTCTAGATTTTCACGGTGCTATTGCAACAAATTCGCCATCTCATGCAATGAGAGTGGTTGAGAATAAATTATTTGATAAGGATGTGGGGGTTGAAGGGTTTTCTCCAGATGGGGGACCTCATATCTTTAAAATCAACGGTTTCTTGGAGCCAAGTAAAGAAAGACCAGTGTTGGTAATTCAACAAGAGTCAATAGTTGAAGATATTGGGTATTTCTTGAAACACACATTGTTTTGCAAATTCATGGGATTATGGGTTTCGCTTCAATTTTTGGAAGTCTGGGTTCAGTAGACCTAGGCTCTAGAGGGTGAAATGGAGGTTAATTCTATTGGGGTGATCCCACGATGTTGGTTTACAATTTCTGGGAGATTTTGATTTTTGCTGAAATCACATATTTTTAGAAAATATAATGATTTAAGCCTTAAAAAGTTCCATTTGAAGGATTCAATTGAAGAGGGTTTGATCACACCACCTTAGATCGAACCCCATTAGTTTTAAACCATACCTATAACAAATCCTTTACACCTATCAAAATGCTAATAAAAAAACACTTTTGATTTACCTTTTGGGGGATCAAATGAATTCATTTAAAATTTATTTTTTGTAAGTATGTAGTCCTTATTATAAGATTTTCAAAAAGTATAATTTTAAGTAAATTTAATTTTATTATTATATTTATTTTTTATTTCTTGTGAATGTAGGTTTTTCACTAAAAATCAAGCTCTTTATTCTGCACATGTGGAAAAATAGCAGATTATCAAAAATAAATTCAAAAATATCAATGCACTAGATATTGAAATCCTTGATCCAACAAAAAAAATTGAATTTTGATACATACAAAAGAAATTGTGTTGTATACAGTTTGCCTATGTCTGAATTGTAATTGGTTTGATTTCAAAACTTGATTAAGGAAAAAATATTCAATAAAACACTATGAAACCAAATGAAAGCACAAGATATCATAGTTGCAAATCTAAATTCAAAAAACATAGAATTTTATCCTTCATGGAAATAAATTATGTTGTATACGGTGAGCATCACTCCTTAAAAATGGTGTTTACTAAAAAAACTATTTTTTGAAGGAGATGGAAAAAGAAGTGTAATTTGATTCCCAAAATTTTGAAAAAAATATATTTAGAATCTATAGACAAAATTTCACAAATCACTAGTTTGCATCATCTTCAAATTCCTCATGATTTAGCCACTATAGGTGCCCGAAAGTGAAGATTTAGTTAGCATAAATTAGTTCAGTGTGTAGTTTGGCCAAAAATTGTAAACCAATATTGTGGGATCACCCACTGGCGAATAATTATTTCATGGTGGTTTTTAACTATATGATTGATCACAACCGTGGTTTTGAGGTGGGGCCTTATTTCCATAACCAAATTGGCTTATTTATTAAGCCATGGCATGTTGGGTTCAATCCTTTAGAGGAGCTACTGAACAGGGTTTCGTTGTGGGTTCGTCTTCCTCAATTTCTTGTTGAATGTTGGTGTAATGATATCTTGCATATGGTTGCAGTGCTATTGGGGAAACCATTGGGTCCTTCTCAACAAACCCTGGAAAAAAAGGTAATGACTTTTACTCACATTTGTGTTGAGGTTAACTTGAGTAATCCACTTTTAGACTCTTTGGAAATCCATCTGGGTGTGTATTATTGGGTGCAACAGCTGGATTATGAGACTTTTCCTTTCTACTATCATTTGTGTCATGAATATGTTCATCTACAACGAAGATTTCCTAGGGCCAAATTTAATGTCTCAATCCTCACAGCATCCTCACAATCCCACTAAGGTTGATAAGGGCAAAGCTCATATTTCTGGTAATGTTGGTCATATTGTTGGTTTAGAGGGTTTCACTCCTATTAAAACCTTGAATAGGAATCATGGTCAAAAGAGGACTTTCAAATATCATCATGGAGAGGATAATTTTAATAGATTTGAAGTTTTGGATGACCTTACTCAGCAAGAGGTGAACTTGGTCTTGTTGGATATGGATCAAGGGGTTTTGAAAATGGTACAAGAGGGTAATATTACTGAGAATATTCAAAGTACATAGGATCTTGGTGCTTTTAAAATGGTCATTGACCTTAGTATGATAGTTTCAGCGGGGCTTGAGGTCATTTCGACTATGAAGAAGGGTGGGGGTAGATTCCTCTTCCATTGATGAAAGTGGGGTTTGATGTAGAAAAAGGAAACAAGGGGCTTTTGGGGAGACCTATAAGGATGGGCATAAGAAGAACTTAGAGAAGATCAAGTTGATGGGGAAAACATTGGTGAATTCAAGTTCCATTAGGACTCTTGACTCTCACTTTTCTAATCCTCATAAATGATCATCCTCTCATTGAATGTAAGGGGCTTGAACAGTGGCCCTCGACAAAAATTTGTTCATGATTTGGTGAGAAAGCATTATCCTTATGTTTTTTTTTTATAGGAAACTAAATTGTCAGTTGAAAATATGAGTGGTTTGGCTCCTAAATTGTGGGGGTGGGTTCAATTCCATTGAATTGGTGCCCAAGGTAATGTGGGGGGTGTGGATTGTCTTTTGAATTCTCTAAATATTCACCCTCTTTGTTGGATGTCTTGCAAGTCTTCCATTTCAGTGGTGGTTGTGACCTTGGAAATGGGCGAAACTATTCTTCTTTCTAATGTTTATGCTCCTATTGATTTTTCTAATAAGAAGTACTTATGGTCTCATATCTGGTGTATTTAGAGTTATTCTTCTCTTTTTCCATGGATTGTTGCAGGTGATTTCAATGCCATCACTAATTTGAATGAAAAAAAGGGTGAAATTTTGAGGTTGGAGCCTACTTATTTTCTTCTTTGTGATAACATTTATGCATTGAATCTAGTTGACATCAAACCGAGTAATGATCAGTTTACTTGGAATAATAGGAAGTTGGGGGAGGAATGAATTGTTGAGATGTTAGACAGGTTCCTCATTTCTTGTTTCTAGGTTGGTGGTTCTTGGTCTACTTATTCTGTAATTCTAGATTGGAGGAGCTAGGATCACTAGCTTATCAAATTATTTGTTTCTTTGGCTCGGGTTGCTCGGTCTCCTTATTTTAAGTTTCAACTCATGTGGTTATGTGACCCTTCTCTACAAGTTCATTTTTTTGACTAGTGGAGTAAGGGGAGACTTGCTTTTGGCACCGCTATGCACTCTTTTTCCAAACAACTTCAATATGTGAAGTACCAGCTTAAAAGATGGAACAAACAGTGTTTTGGTAATATTTTCCATGCTAAGGTTGTTTCTCAGGATGATTTGGATGCTATCGCTAGGGAGATCAAAGAGTTTGGTATTTTTGAGGTCTCTCTCAAGCAAGAGGAAAGGGCGTTGAAATTTTTGGAGGAATGGAAGTTGGGGGAGGAAATTTATTGGCAAAAAAAGGCTCGGGTTGAGTGGCCACAGGAGGGGGACAAAAACACTTCCTTCTTCAACTCTGTGAAATCCAGGAAACATGGTCATTCAATTCCTTTTCCTTTTGAATGACAAGGGTGATAATTTATATTCTTTAGGTGATATCTCAGGTGAAGCCTTGCATTTTTTTTTTTTTTTTTTTAGAGAGGATTCTCAAGATGTGTTGTATGAAGAAAATTAAGTGTTGGATTGTATTCCTTCTCTAGTTACTAGGGATATGAATGAGCACCTCTTGGGTTGCATTACCCTAGATGAACTGGAGGCTACTATTTTTAAAATGAATAAAGGTAAATGCCCTGGTTCAAATGGATTTCCAATTGAGTTATTTCAAGAATTTTGGGATATTATCAATTTGGATCTATTGGTTGTGGTTTGTGAATCTTAGAGGAGCAAGAAAATGTTGAGGGCCTTGAACTCCACCTTTCTTGCTCTTATTCCCAAGTGTGAGGGTGTGGACCAATTGAGTCTATTTCATCCTATATCTCTTTGTAATGTGGTGTATAAAATTATTTCCAAGCTGATTGTTGAGTGGTTAAAGCGGTGGCTTAGCAAGCTTATCTCTGAGGAACAGGGTGGCTTCGTGTCAGATAGGAAAATATTGGATGGTGTGGTCATTGCCACTAAGTTCATTCACTCTATAGCGGCCTCCAAAGAAAATTCTATGTTCATTAAGCTGGATACGGCTAAGGCCTATGATAGAGTACAATGGTCTTTCTTGTGTGAAGTTCTCTCTTTTTTTGGCTTTGTTGAAGAGCAGGTTTCGTAGGTGATGAGTTATGATACTTCCACCTCCTCTTTCAGTTTTAGTAAATGGTGAACCATCTACTTTATTTGGGGATTCTAGGAGCCTTTGCTAGGGGGGCCCTCTCTCTCCATATTTATTCATTCTTCTTGCAAAAGGTTTGGGGAGATTTTTGAAAATAATGTGGCTTTGGGTCTTATCTAGGGGTGGGTGTGGGGTAATGGATTTCCTTCCAATCTCACCTACAATTTTTGGATGATACTACTTTGATGGGTGCGGCTAAGGTTTGTGAAGCCACTAATTTGTGCAAGGCTTTGGATACTTATCTTGTTGCTTCTGGTCAAATGATTAATGAGGATAAATCTTCCATTTGTTTCTTTAATACCCCATGCCTCATTCAGCAGAGGATAGCTCATATTCTAAGATTTTAGATTGGTTCTCTACCTTTGACCTATCTTGGCATTCTTATCTCTTCTAGTAATCTTCCTAGGGAGTCTTGGTAGAATATTCTTGACAAGTTTTGTGTGAAAGTTAATCATTGGACTCATAGATGGTTTTCTTTTATTGGGCGGCTTTAACTGCTCAAATTAGTGGTACAAGCTCTTCCAAACTATAGGTGTATGATCCAGGTGGCTCTTGTTGGGTTTGTTAAGGATTTGGACTCTCTGGCTAGATAGTTCTTATGGGTAGGAAACTTGTCTTCCTCTAAGTGGAGCCTGGTGAAGTGGGATATTGTTTGCAATATGAAGCAGTTTGGGGGTCCTCGGTTGCGATAGTCAACTCTGACAAGGTTGGCATTGGCTGCAAAGATTTATTGGAAGTGGTGTTTAGAATAGGATCATGTGTGGGCCAAAATTGTATCTCATAAGTACCTTCAGGGGGTTTCGAAGGAGGAGATTCCTTGTTATCCTCTGGTGTGGAAAGGCTTTGTGATTTGGGGAACACTTAAGAAATGGGTTGCATTGATCAAAGAGGTCTTGTTTTGTGTTTGTAATCAAGGGGTTGAGGCTCTCTTTTGGTTTGAATCTTGGGATGGTTTCTCCCCCATATTACGTCAGTATTCTAATTTGGTGAATCTTTGCTAGCAATTTTTGGGAGCGGGATGGTCAAGGGTGATTGATTTTATGACTTTTTATCCCTTTGAGCAGATGCATGTGGCTAGGTGGAAGGATCCTTGTGATTGGCCTATTGTGGGTTTGGAGGAGGATTGTGTTGAGCTTCAAAATATTTTGGATGGTAGAAAATTCAAATCTCTTTGGGATAAGGATACCTTAGCTTGGTGTCTGAATCCCAAGGGTTCTTTCACTGAGGCTAGTGGGCATCAAGAGTTGATGGCTCAAAAGTGTGGTGGGGTAAATGTACCAAGGTGGAATAATGTGTGGAACAAGTTCTCTTGGTCGAAGTGTAATTGATTTGTGTGGACTTTGGCTTGGAACAAATGTTTGACTTGGGATAATCTTCAAAAGTGAGGATTTTAGGAGCAGTTTGGGAAGACCTCCTTCTCAGGACTCTTTCCTCCATATTGTGTGGTGTATTGGTCCTACCTTCATCCTTTGGAAAATTTGGCTGGAAAGGAATCATATAATTTTTCATGGGGATAGGCTGATGGTTCAACATGTTTGGCATAGAATTTTTGGTATGATCCAGGAGATGGTGGAAGTTAAATGTGAAGTGGTGTATCCTTTGGAAAGGAGCAATGATGAGATTTTGAATAGATTGGGCCTCCAAGGCTTGACTCCCAAATCTGCTTAAGTTAGAAGAGGTAGGCAGGCTAAAAAGAAGGTTCAAAGGGCTGGAAGATGGTTGCCTCCTCTAATGGAAGTCTTGAAGATCAATACTGATGGTTCCTCTAGGGGTAATCTGGGGCCTATTGGGATTGGTGGCATTGGTAGGTACTGCTCTGGCTCGGTTATTTTATTTGTCTTCATTCATAAAGGGTAGCATTATAATAACTTTATGGAGGAACTGGTGATTCTTAGGGCTATTGAGTGTGTGTGTTCTTTGGGGTGGCATAATATTATCTGTGAATCTAACTCACAAATTATTTTTATTATCTTGAATGAGAAATTTTGGTTGATGTTAATTGGAAGCTTACTTTGGTTGTTCATCATATTTTGCAGATGTGCTCCATGCTAGAGGTGGTGTCTTTTACCCACATCCTACGAGAATGGAATAGGGTGGCTAATTGTTTGGCCAAGTGTGCTTCGGAGCATTATGATATTTTGAGGGTTGAGGGTTGGGGGAATTTGTCCCTTGACTATTGTCAAGATTTAGAGAGGTTCATTTCTATTGATTTGGATGGTTGAAGTGTTTATTGTTGAGTGGGTGATGGTTTTTTCTTGGCTAGGTTTTGTGGTGCTTTCTTTTCTTGGGAGCCTTTTGGCTCCCCAATCTCTTTGTACTGTTAAGTTTTGGATTTCAATAAAGTTTGTATCCCTCTTTTTATTAAAAAAAATGATACCACTATAGGAACACCTAATTTATAAGTGGATATATTTTAAAGATGCTAGATTATTATATAATTTGGTAAATAAAAGGTATCCATAATTGTGAGGCATCTCCAATAAATAAAATTGAGACAAAATAGCATTCAATTTTTTACAAAATATTAAAAGTTATAATTGTGTCTCTTATAAAACACTATTAAGTAATTGGACTACAACATTTAATGTAAAAATAGAGTATGTTAATGATGGTTTGACTTCCCAAAATATAAATAAATAACTACAATTATCCAATATTTCCAAGGGAAGAAAAAAGTAAGAGAAAAGAATAAAAAATTATAGATGTCAATATCCTAAACCTGCAGATAATAGCATTAACACTATAAACTGATTTTCACTAAAAATTATTGCAAATTTAGTAAGATCATAATGACCAAGGTAAATAATTAAAAACCTATATAAAAATAATAATATATAAATTCTAAACGAATATTAAAATTTCTCTATATATATGCACTTTAGTAGCTAAAAGTTGTTAAATAACATCTATAATATAACATAGTTGTGTATAAAATGATATGGATGCATACATAATGTAATAATTTGTACTACATTTCTAAGAATACTATTGGCTAATAAGAAAATGGAAGAAAGATGGATAATTTTGTAATCTTAAAAAATACTCTCTAATGTAACAAAATTACATTTAAAAGGATAAGGATACATACACAAAGCATAGAAATAAACAATTCTCTTAGCTACTAAAGAAATAACTATTAGAAAGTAAAATTTAAAAAATAAACATAGTTTGAGTATTTTTTTGTAGTGACCAAGTCTATTTGGGAGGTAAACAAATGATATGAACATTACTACAAAAATATTATAAAATATATTATCTTCTATAAATTAATTGTATGATATTAATGTAATGTAAATAATCTCTATAGAAACATATGCATTACAACATCTAATGTAGGAGAATCCAAGTCCATGAACACTCTTGCATCATCAAAAAATAGAAGTAGGTCATGTTTAAATAAAATATTTAATTTTGTTAATCTTATTTGTTGTTGCTTGGATGGTTTTTCTAAATATGTATTCTAGTACATTTTATACAAGATGAAAAACGTATGTAGTAGGTTGCTATAGGCATTAAGTGGGTTGCTACAAGTCATATACAAGTTATTATACATTTTATTTATTCTATTACATATGTTATATAGTTTGTTTCAATTATTATGCAAGTTGTAAATTTTATATATTGTACTTCAAGTATATTAAATTTATTATAGGTATATGGGAGATGTTGGAGGTGTTATTTTTTGATAATAAGGTAAATTTAGATATGATAAAAACATAAACCAATATTTCTCAAATATTATTAAATTAATTATGGTACATGTGATTAAACCGTGAAATAAAACATAAGAAAAATATGTAAAATAAAAAATATCTTGTAAAACACATAACATATTGAATATATGTGGAGAATTTTTTAGGCAAATACTCTACTACCAAAGAGGTGTCAAGATTTATTAATTAAAATAATAAGATTGCATTAGTACAATCCAATTTGACTCTTTAATCCAATAATATTTTGACAACATAATAGTACACTTGCATAAAACTATGAAACTTTTACCTCATGCCCTAAATTTATGGAGCACTAAGAAATAAGAAACCATAAGTAGTATCTTAGAGATTAAAACTAGGAAAGGGCCCTAGTTAATTGGCTAAAAGCATCCTGGTGTAGGAAAGTGGTCATGAGATTCATTCTCCCAATTCACATGGTATTGAAGGGTGTGTTATGCCAGCATCATCAATCATGCAAAAAAAATTATTGATGTGCTATAGGTTATAAGGGGTTGAGTCAATTCTTGTAGTTTAAAAGAAAAATAGAGAGTAAAACCATGGGCCTAGAATTAGGTTTTAATACCTCCACTAAAAAAATGAACACCTCTAGATAAATTGAATACAACACTCAAGATAAAAATAAGTTCCATACGAAACTTTAACCATCATAAATTTGGTAGGAAAGAAACACCATAATGCTCAATGAAGAGGCCCACTATACATATTGTTTCATCATAATAACAAAGACATTCACTTTCATAAAATTAACTCTCAAGTATCCTATGAACGAGTTGCTTAATTACTCTTATGATGATGACTAGGAAACAACTATAACAACCACTATTGATATTTCTCTATAACCTTCCTATTCATTGGCAACTTATGGTCAATATTCTAAGCTCCAAGGATATTAAAATAATATCTCTTAACTTCTCAAAAGCATCCAAGTACCACATTCTAATAAATTTGGAGAATGCATACATTATACATAGGATTTAAAGGTAAATATCAAACTAAATCCTAACACTATTTAGACTTTTATAGTCAGCTTACTAACATGCTACAAGTCTTTGTAGGTAATTCATAATTTGGATCATTTATTTTCAATGACTATCATTTTTTTAATAATACAATCAATGTCAAAATAAATATGTACTGAGCACGTGATTGGATTAATGTTTGATTTCATATTTGTTTCTTTTTTGTTTTTATCTGGGCATAAATTAGAGAATCGTATGGCATCCTCATGGTGGTGAAATGTTTTAGTATGTTGGTGAATTTTTTTATGGGTTGTGATGTTTGTTTTTCAATTCTTCTAATTTTGTATTATTCCTTCGTGTAGGTAGAAATTAAGTGGCTTCTACAAGATATTTGGATGTTTCCTTGACAATGATTATTAGCTGGTGATAAAATATTAGTTGTTATTTGACAAATATAAGGTAAATCATTTATATTCTTATATCAATTTCTTGTTGTATTCTTATATGTTATTAATTATGATTAAACAATGGTTTTATCAATTAGAGTGTATTCATGGGGGTTACTTGGCTTGGTAGTAGGAAACTAGAAGGATAAAATTCATTAATAGAAGAAATATTAAGAGAGTAAAATTTGAGATGTCTAAGAGATTATGGGCCAGTGTAGGATCATGGGGTCCAAACTAGATCCTTAAGTGGCAATATAAATTCAAAAAAAATAGAATTAGGTAACTTGACATGAAAATTTGAATAAGTTATTAACATAATATAAAATATATATAAGATCAGAATTTGTAGCAAATTGAATGTAGTTTCTAAGATACTAGTCCTTTTTTGGAAAAAAAAAAATCTATTTTGTGAAAATATGAAATTTCAATGCAATAGTACTAAATTTTGAAGAAAAAAGAAAGCAGGTGTATATCTAACCAACATAAGTACAAGCAATTTTTTTTTTGAAATTTTCAATATAAGTAGAGGACACATGCTTGTATGTGTCACATTTTTTTAAAAAAAATTTAAAAGTAAATAATTAGTTATGAATTTTTTATTAAAACATTTCAAAATTATTAAGACGTGTTTGTTTGACCACCATAACTTGGTCAAAAATTTATGAAATTCTTTTTTTTTTATCCTATAGTATGGGAAGCATAGAATGTGACACATTTTTTTATTAGAAAACATGAAATAGTTTGAAATTATAGAAGTTTTTCAATCAACCTATCAATAAAGACTTTAGTCATAATGTATGTAGGAAATAAATAATAATTATCTATTAAATTCAAAATAAGGCATATCTTATATTGATGGAAAGCTAATAATTTATTCAATGAACCCTTCATCAGCCACAAGGGAAAACTTTGGAAAACTAAGTAAATTTTCTAAACACATTTTTTAGTTAATTTTCAGGTATGACACCCCCAAGGCAACCCTAAGGCAAATCCTAAAGTTTTTAATTTTGTCAAAAGAATGGATATCCATTTCAAATGGGTAGCCGCTTAGAATGGATATTCGTTACATTTAGTATTTATAATATTTTATATTATTAATAATACATAATATATAGTGTATTAATATATATTATATATTATATATTATTGAACCACCAAAAACATATACAAGAAGGGAAAGAGGATTCCCCAATGAGCTTCTAGGGTTTTTCACCTAGAAGCTAACTTGGTTAGGAAATGGATCTCTTTCACCTAATGATATGCTTGGTGTCCATTCAAAAACTTGGATTTGGATTGGGGTTTTGTGAGGTGTGTGAAATGTGTCTATCTAAGTGCAATGAACTGAAATTAAAGCTAACTAAGAATGAAATGCAACTATGAATGTAATAGACTATGAAATGTAACTATGTTGGAAAACACATTGAGATATACAAGTATATACCAAATAACCTAAGAACCATGAACAAACTGTTACAGAAAGGGAAAATATTGAAGAGGTGTGCACCTAGAATCTTGTAGGTGTTGGAAATGCTTCTGAATTTGATGTTGAAGCCAAAAGGAACACTTGTGCCAAGTGAGGCGACCTAGTCCTTCTTCGAGAAAATTCTAGAAAACTGGTTTGGAGCCTGTTTCAGCCAAAAGGGTATCTAGATCTACCAAAAAAAATGGAAAATAGCCTCAATGGGACTAGGTCATCCAAAGTGGTGACCTAGTCCTCTTCTGAATTTTTATGAACCAAAAGATGGGATTTGAGGCCTTTTGTCTGTGTTTCTTGCTCCTTCAGGTATCTAGTCTCGAAAGTGAAGATTTTGATCTATGGAAGTCTTCCAAGATTCAACTAGGGTTTCTTCAACCTTAGAGAGCTTGGTCAACTTGTGGAATGATCTTCAAGCTTCCAATGCACCTAAATCTGTAAATACACACAAAGAGAAAGAGTAAATTTTGATGTTAGAGTATGGGGGCTTGCCTTGGTCAAGCCCCTTTGTAGATAATTAAATCAAATGAAGAAATGAAATGGGAAAGAATGAGATGTGAATAAATGTACTTAATTACCTTTCCATGAAGGTTGATCTTGAATTGCAGCAATGGAGGTTTCAGCCCTTGAGTGCTTCAGCAATGATGTCTTGTTGACTTGGAATCTGAAACCTTGGCTTGCTTGAGAAGAAGAAGTGATGAGAGATGAGAAGAATTGTGTAAGAGAGGGAAAATGAGTGTTGCCTAATGAGGGTACCTAATGATAAATTAGGGTTTTTAGGCCTTTTTATACAATTTATGCCCTAATTTTCTTGAAATGACACACTACAAGCCGACCATAGGGTTTTAGAGACCAAAATCCTCAAAGAAACTAAGTCTAATTTGAAATTTATGTTACATGGGACTAGGTCACCCAAGGTGGTGACCTAGTCCACCTGGTCATTTTTGAATTGTTATTGATAATTAATATGTAATTATTTATGTTTGTCAAGATTGTCTCACAAAACACACTGAAATAAGCCATGTATGTGCATTAAGGGGTCATTATAGCATAACAAGGGGTTAATTTGGTGATGAAAAGCCTAGGAGAGTGGAAATTTCTTACAACACTTCGACACAAGGCTTGAAAAGGTGTAAAAATAGACTAAAAAAGGTCCAAAATCCATAGGCAAAGGTCCAAAAGAGCGAAAAGTTCCAAAGTCCACACTTTTTGGCAACACAATTATATACTTCATTATATTTAATATATATAGTGAGAGAGAGAAAGAGGGAAGGAGATAGAGTTATCTAGATGGGGTGGGAGTGAGAGGGAGGGAGGGAGGGAGATACTTGAGAGGGAGAGAGATATAGTTATTTAGGAAGGGTGGGAGGGATAGACAAAGGGAGAGACCTGAGAGAGAGGGATATAAGGAGGTATAGATCTCAAAGAGAGAGATGGAGTGAGAGAGATTTATCTAGGAAAGGTTGGAGGAAGAGATCTAAGAGAGAGAGAGAGAGAGAGAGGGAAATAAATTTATCTAGGCTAGGGTGGGAGAGAGAGAAGGGGCTAAGAGGGATAGAGGGAGGGAGAGACCTAAGAGAGAGGGATTGAGAGAGAGTTGTCTAGGTAGGGTGGGAGGGATAAAAGAAGTGAGATGCCCAAGAGAGAGATATATAGTGGGAGGGATGGATGGAGGGAGAGACATGAGAGAGAGAGAGGGGTGGGAGGGATAGAGGGATTTATCTAGTTAGGGTGGGAAGGAGAGATCTGAGAGAGAGAGGGGATTGGAGATATAGAGGGAGGGAACATCCTGAGAAAGAGATTGTGTGTGGAAGAGAGGAGATTGGAGTGAGAGAGATTTTTTAAGGTAGGGTGGGAGGGATAGAGAGAGAGATTTATCTAGGTAGGGTTCCTGAGGTAGAGACTGATAGGGTGTCGTTAGGTCCCATTACTTTAGAATATAAAATTTTAATAAGTCGATCGGGCAGTGTCCAAGGCAGTTTGCAATAGAAGATAATTTAGATAACTCATCTTAGATTTTCTATTTTTCTTTAAACTACTGACGTCAATTTTAGTCTAAGGCCATCTAACTACTTAACTAGGAAAAAAATTATTCTAAGAAAATCGGAAATACTAAACTAGAAAACACAAAATAACTAATTTAGAAAGCATAACAACTAAACTAGAAAGCACAGGAATAAACAAACTGAACAACCGATAAACTATGAAAGTGGAAAAATGAGTAAACAGACCATGAAAAATTCTCTTAAATAGTAAAATATTCTAACAATTGCAACAAGTAACTCGTAATAATTGAAAACAAAGAATGCTCCAAAACTTCAGACTCAACAACTGACAAACTTAACGATTTCCTACTGAATTTTTATCTATGTAACAAAGAAAACAACATAATATGAAGTACTTATCTATTTAATTTATCTTCCCTCGAGTGGCCAACTCATGGGTTAAGACATTCATTCTCAAGTTACATACACTACTGGTTCTGAAGTTCTTCCATTAAAGACAATTATCATCCATGGCTCAACAACTCAACAATTGACAGAAAGATATTTTTTCATTCATAAGTATTCAGAGATCATGTTAACAGCATAACATTACTATTGAGCATCTTTTTCAACTTCGGGAAATTACATTTTTATAGAAAAACTTTAACTAAATCCTAGATTTCAGATGGCGTGGATAGCCATTGAAAAATTCTATAACAATTAACTCCCCATTACATAGACATTAAGAAGGTTCGAGATGAGCCATGAATTTTTTGACTAAAGATCATAACATAAATTAAACTAACAATAACTATATCCTCGATTCATCAGCATGACGTTCAGGAGTAGGTTCCCAACATCTATCTTCAACTATTATTGATTCACGTGCTGGTTTAAACATTTGGTAATTGTTGCATGATGTTTGATTATTGCTCTATAAAAACACTCAAAACAACCCATTAAACCCGTATTAGTAGATTACCTCAATTAATCATAAGAAATAAAGTTTGCATAATTTTCCTTAAAGATAAGCAATTATTTCTCCTGAATTTTAATTAATTGGCAGAGACTGATGATTGAGCTTATATAAATAGGATTTTCTAGTTTCATTATGATGAGGCTATTTTTACCTTATCATTTCCTTCCCCTCCTAGTTCCTGGTAGGTCCTCCTACTCCATAGTTGTAACCCTGACTTTTGTTCCATTTTTCATATCTGGCACTAAGGTCATACTCATCTCTTGTTGTTGAATCAAAGGTTATAGGGTCATGGATGAAGCCTCTGTGAAATAAAACACCTTCTCTCCATTCATTGAAAATTCTATCATTCTAATCTATTGAAATATGGAAAGCAGGAGGTGGATTAAGTAGCAAGGGAGGTCTATACCTCATCCCTATCTAGTTTGTCTTGAGGTCTCTTAGAATTTTAACTAAAGCATCTACCCTTCTGAAATACCATCTGATATTAAGAGGAGATATGACCTCTCTTTTCTTGAGATGAGATGGTAATGGAGTAAATCTCTCCTCACAAGCGTGTCAAGATTTTCCAATTAACTTTTACCCATGTTCCATGAAATTATTATAACAAAGTCTGAGACTATCATCATATCTTTCTTTCATTTTATCATTTACTAGGAGAGACAAAAAGGTGTCTTTAAAACCTATAGGCCTAGCATTAGGTGATCTTATTTGAAGAACCATACTTCTTTTTGCTTGTGTGTATTCTTTGGTGTGTTCTTGCCAATGAACCTAGTTTCGCATAGTAGACAACAAAGCTCTTAATTGTACTTCGCCAACAAACAAATTGATGAAGAAATCAGAATTATTTTCTAATAAAAGATCATGTAAAAATAATTCACAAAGAAAATCTCTATCCTCAGGGGTTTATTCCACAAATATTTTAACAAATTCTTTATCATTAGGCTCATAAGTCTGATCATTGTAGATTTTGAATAGTTTCCACCTTGTCCATTGTTCATTTAGAAACATTGAGTATAATTCTGATGGCCTTCTATAGGATAATAGACACACTACTAGCTAACATGCATCTTGCTTCCCTTTATAAGTCTTGTGAAATGATTCTTTCAGAAGTACCAATTCCTTTTTCAACCTATAGTTCTCAGTTTGAACATTTCTCAAGAAATAGCATTTTTCCATCCATTTCATAAGTAATGGAGGAATGCAAACCTGGAACCATTCAGTTATAATTGGCTCAGTTTGGATTTCCTTTGATTCCATTCTTGGTTTAGCATTGATTTCTTATAAGTCATGTTCCAGTTCTACAATTTTGCTAAGGGAAGAATTTAATTCTTCCTTTTGTGTCTTCTTGTCTTCCTCAAAAGCTGAGAACATAAGCATAAAATCCTTCTTTATCATTTCCATTTCTTTATTTTTTTCAGCAATATTAGCATTATAAGTTCTATGTCCTTGACTTAATTCTTGAATTTGTTCTTTTAACTTATAAATCAATGTATCTTTTTCCTGTAGTTGCAGTTTCAAACCCTGAATTTCCTGATCTCTTTTATTTATTACAGTAACATGCATTGTTAGCTCCTCTTTTTGTAATTCAATCTGTTCATTGTTTATGTACAATTGTTTCCTTAAATCATCATTTTGTATCCTAGATTTCTCTACCTCTGCATTAGTATCTCCTATTTGAGCAGTCTCTACAATTTTATCTACAATGGGAGATAAATGACTTAAAATATTATCTCCCCCATCCTGTTCTTTTTCTTGAATTTATTCGGCGAGAACTTCCTCCACATATTCTAAGTGGGAATGAATTTCCTCAACCGAATTCTCTCTTTCTAGAGGCATTTCCTCTTCATTGATAGGCTCAAAAATCTCAATGGGTTTTGACAGTCATTTGGGCTTCTTTTTCTTTGTACTACCTTCCATACCCTGTATTGGGGTTTCTGTGAATTCAGAGGCTAGATGTTTACTTCTCCTTAAGGGAGGAATATTTTGGAAGGTGACATGCTTCTTTATTTTCCCTTTCCTTTTTCTCTCGAAACTCCTCACATCAGAATAGATGAGTTCAACATGATTTGTTTGATCAGAGGTTTTGAATTTATCATTCAAAGATTCTGACACTTCTTCACTAGGGGTTATGGGAATTGGAGTTTCCGGAGCTTAAGAGCCCGCAGGGGAAATTTCTCTCGATGACGAAGCAACTTGGTTAGACCTTTCCCTTGGTTCTAATTTCCTTTTAACTGAAGACTTTTCAATTTTCCACAAAAACTTATCCCACTTACCCTTAGATTTCTTACGAAAAATGATATTTGAAAAATTAATTGAATTAACCCGTGGTGTTTAAGTGGCCCTGACCCTATCTTATATCTTTCTAAAGAGGAATTTATAGAGTCATATAAAAATTTTGGGATGATTAACCCTAAGAGCAAGGTTTTCCTTTCCATAGCGCAAATGAATTAGCATTCGAAATGCAGGTCCTACTACAACTGTGAGTTGTCCTTCACAAGTGAAATATTTTATAATCTAGGCTACAACATTTCCCTAAGGTTCTAGTATAGAGGTTCTTTGAAATCCCTTATTTTTCCCTCTAGTACTAATGACTACCATGGGCTGAGGGTCTCCCTCTTTAACAAATAATTCAGATAATTTTTGATATGTTATTTGAGAGGTCTCTTTCAATTGTATTCCTGAATCATCTAACCCTGATAAATAAGAGATAATTTTCAGACTCGCCTTAAAGCTCTTTCCATGGAGTATCACCTGACCATTTGAGTATTTTTCTGCAAATGTGTTCACTAGCTTTTCATTATAACCTTCAAACTTTCTGATAAAGTCTAACCACCCTGCCTCCTCGAACAGACCAGAGATATTGCTTAACCCCAATAATTTTTCTGTGGAAGTTGGTTATGACTTCTTTTTACCACCCCCCATTCTCTTATTTTCCACTCTGCTAAAGATTTAAATCAAGGCAAGAAACTTGTCACGGCTATTTTTGAAAATACAACTACTGATTATTTATTTTTCTTGCTCAAAGCTTACTGTGCAATGATTTTTATCTGCATGGAGGCATGTAAAAATCTTTCCGTACAAGTAGTTGATTGCAGAGTGGCACAAATTGCTAAATTAGGAGGGAAGTTTGTGCCAATTAACTATTCTTTATTTAAAAATAACTACTTACTTAAAGCGAAAATTAGTACTTACTTGCATTTTATGATCGTTTGAAGATCTCATACCTTTACATATTTGACACGATGACGCGATGATATTGGTTGAGGTGCCAACAGATTTATTATGGTGTGGATGCGAAAGCTTATGAATGACAAAGACATTAATGAGGACAGGATGTAATGGTGGCTTTATTTATGATGAGAAATTTTTTTAAAATGGATAAGAAGGCATGTGTACTAAGATATGATGATGAAAATATCACGGAATTTTGAATTTATGAAAAAGGTGGAAGAATGCAGATGAATAAGTTCTGGAGCACGCAAATGAAAACGGGCTTGAAACTAGTGAAAAATTTATGGAGCACGCGAGAGGCATGCATTCATGACAAAGAAGGAAGATAAGTTCTGGAGCATCACCAAAAGATGCAACCGTGATGGCTAGGAAATGGAAGTTTCAGAGCATCGCCAAAAGATACAACCGGAGCAGCGATGGAATGAAGGTTTTGGAGCATCGCTGAAAGATGCAATCAGAGCAGCAATTGAATGAAGGTTTTGGAGCATCGTTGAAAGATGTAGTCGGAGCAGCGACAAAATGAAGGTTCTAGAGCATCACTGAAAGATGTAGTTAGAGAAGCAATGGAATGAAGGTTCTATAGCATCACTGAAAGATGCAATTGGAGTAGCAACGAAATGAAGGTGAAGTGGCAAAACCATGAATTTGAACTTCAGGAGCTTTGAATCGCTTTGCAAGAAAAAAATTTTAACATGATGAGTTGTACAAGTTCTGGAGCATCAGATATAAGGATTGTCAAGTTTCGGAGCACTTGGCATCAGGACCATAAAGTTTCAAAGCATCTTAGGAAGGTGCTCCAAAAGTTATCTTCCTCTTTATAAGAAGTCCTGCAAAATGGAACAAAAATTAGCTAAGTGCAAAAGAAGAAGAACTGATGAAAGGAAAATATCTTGGTATACATGTCTTTTTATTAAAAAATTTCAAAATATATATAATTTTTATTTTTTTTAGTTAGACTCTACTTTGGCAGAGTCAATGCATTGGATCTCTCCCTGCATTTCTACCAATTTTGAAAATTCTTCCCTGTTGACCGGCTTCTGGTAGATATATAAGCGGTAACCATTGACTAAGAGAGTTCGTGTATCACCATCAATTGGTTTCAACTAAACCGTGCCATTTGAAAAGACCTCAGAAATCTCATAAGGCCCCAACCAATCAATCCTGAGCTTTCCTTTATGATTTTTATACCTAGAATCGAATAGCAGGGCCCAGTCTCCATTATGGAACTCTCTCTCTTTAATATTTTTGTCATGCCACATTTTCCGTTGATGTTGAATTAGTTTAGTTTTATTGACAGTGTCTAATCGAAGCTCATCCAATTTGCTTAATTATAGAACTCCTTCAACTTGGGCTCATTTCAAATCTAGACCTAGTTCCATAGTTGTTCCTAGAGTTTGAAGTTCAAACTCAATGGGAAGAAGAGGTTTCTTCCCAAAGATGAGCTCATAGGGGTTAAATCCAGTTGTGGATTTCCATGTTGTGTTGTACGCCCAAACAGCTTTAGGCGGTTTCCTAGCCCAATCTTTTCTTCCTAAAAAAACTATTTTCGTTAATATGTTCTCAAGCTCCTTACTAGTTACTTCCATCTGGTTGTTTTCTTGAGGGTGGTAAGGGGATGACTTTATATGGCTTACCTTAAAATGGTTGGTGAATGCAAAGAGTACTTTGGACATGAATTGAGGTCCCTAGTCGATGATGATAGTTCGAGGGGCTCTGAATCTAAGGAAGATTTAATTATAGAGGAAGTTTGTGACTTGCTCTTCCCTAGCTACTCGTAAGGCTTGAACTTTTTCCCATTTCATCAGGCAATCAATACAAACTAATATGTATTATTTCCCTTGAGAGGAAGGATGTATGGGTCCGATAAAATATAAACCCCATTTTTTGAATTGTTTGAAGACTACCTGTGGGAGTAAATGCATCTCCGAAGAAGCATTTGGTCTTCCTCCTCTTTGACATTCATCACAACAATGAACATAGTTCTTAACATCCTTATGCATTGAAGGCCAATAATATCTGGTAGTAAAATTGTATGGGAAATTCTTTTCGCAGAGTAGTGCCCTCTAGAAGGATCATCGTGACAGGCCCATAAAATGTTGTAAGTTTTGTCAGCTCTGACAAATCTTCTTAAGACCATATTAGGTCCACAACGAAATAAAATTTTGTTAATCCATTTAAATGGGGCCCTTTCCCTGATAAGTCACTTCCTTTGCTTTGACGTGAACCCCAGGGGTACTTCAAAGGCAGTATAATAGTTAGCAATGTTAGCTAACCAGGGTGACTTTACAGATATAGCAAATAGATTCTCATCTAGAAACTCATCATGTACAGGTGTACTGTCACCCTCTTCTTGTTTGATTCGCAACAAGAAGTCTGCTACTACATTGTATTTTCCTGGCTTTTCAAGGATTGTAGCATTAAACTCCTTAAGGAGTAATAACCACCTCATAATCTGACCATTAACTACAGGTTTTTTCATTAGGTATTTTACGGCTGAATGATCTATATAAACTGTAACCTTATATCCTGTAATATAGTGGCGGAATTTTTTAATGGCATGAACAACAACCAGGAATTATTTTTTTGTTGTCGTATAGTTTCTCTCTATAGATGTAAGATTCTTACTGATAAAGTATATGGCATATTTACCCCCATTCTCATCTTCTTGTCCCAGTACTACACCAATAGCATCTTCTGAAGCATCTACATAAATATGGAAGGGAAGACTCCAATTTGGCCTCATAGTACGAGAGCAGAGACAAGCTTTTCCTTAATTGTTTCAAATGATAGTTGACACTCAGGCGTCCAAACGAACTCTACTTCTTTCTATAAAAGAAAGAACATAGGAGCAGCTATTTTACTGAAGTCTTCGATGAACCTTCTATAGTAACCAGCATGTCCAAGAAAAATTTGAACATTTGTTTGTGTTTGAGGAATAGTCAATTGTTAGATGACTTCAATTTTCTTGGGATCAACTTTTATTCCCTCAAAGGAAATATGATGACCTAAGACTATTCCTTGTTCTACCATTATTAAACATTTTTCATGACTAAGGGATAGTCTATTTTCCTTACAAATTTGTAAAACTCAGTCTAGGTTATGAAGAGCTTCATCATACATTGACCCATAGACTATAAAGTCATCCATATAGACCTCTACACAATCATTGACGAGTGTAGCAAATATAGCAAGAACGGCTCTCTGAAAATTCGTTGGAGCATTACAAAGTCCAAAGGGAATCACCCTGTATGCAAATGTGCCCCAAGGGTAGGTAAACATGGTCTTATCTTGGTCTTCTAGAGCAACCTGAATCTAGTTGTAACTACTAAATCCATCTAAAAAGGAGAAATATTTCCTTCCAGCCAAGTTGTCTAGAACCTGATCAACAAATGGTAAGGGAAAGTAATCTCGATGAGTGGCTTTGTTGAGTTCTCTATAGTCCACATAGATTCTCCATTTCCCATTTTTCTTGGGCACAACCATCATAGGTGACACTCAATTACTATCAGATATGGGATAAATAAATCCTACACGGAGGAGTTTCTCAATTTCAATTTTGACAAGATCCTTTAATGTAGGATTGAGTCTCCTTTGAGGCTGGCGTACAGGCCTTATACTAGGATCAATATAAATGTGATGAGTACAAAAACTCGAGTGAATTCCCCTCATGTTCATGTAGTCCCAAGAAAAATATTTAGACCTTCTTACCAAGACATTGAACAATTTCTCCTCTTGTGTTTTTGTCAGCCAGCTATCGACGTTTAAATTTTTTCCTAGCAACAGCATAATCAATTTTGTTCCAGGATGGGCTAAAGTGACAGTATATATTGGTCGCAATAGGGTGTTGAGAGGATAGTTATGAGGTATAAGTTGGTGAAACCTTGTGAAATCTTCAAAGAAATGACTTTTTATGGGGATCGTGTTAGCTAAGGGACAAGGCATTCCCATTTTAGCATAGCTTTGTTCCATCCCACTTATATCAATTGGCTGTCCAAAAATTATTGGAGCATCCATCATTTCTTCCTCATTCAGGCTTATAGAAAGGCATGACACGTTGTTTACTAACTCATCCTCTAGTTCTTCTCAATGTTGTTTAATTATTACCATGGTTAGTGAGGCCAAACTGTCTTCACCATTAGATTCTTTTGTTTCATCAACCCAGACTTGTTTATGCTCGGTAGGTTTAGCAAGGGGATATAAGAATAAATGTTTATTGTCTAGACCATGAGAAATGGTCATTCCCCCTTCTCTACAATCAATCTTAGTGGCAACAGTGTCCAACCATGGTCTTCCAAGAATGATTGGATAGCTATCTGTTAGAATCAAACATGCTCTGATACCATGTTAGAATTGGCTATGGATGCCAAGATCTATGGACCAAATGAAAAGCACAAGAAGAGAGAAAATAATGTGACAAGAATAAACTGTATTCAATGTCAATGATATGATATCAATGTACAAATGTAGTAGAGACCCCTTGGTTATATAGCCAAGGTGAGAACATAGGAGAGCATAATATTATGACAAGTGTCGTAATCTTATTACATGAGATAATAATGAAAATATATCACTCCACCTAAAGTGGAAAGTGATAATTTGATAACACCACAAATAGTGGATCACCCACAAAAGGTGGAAACCTAATCACATGATATGTCCATGAAAGGTGGAGGTGATAAAGTAATAAGAAGATAAGTCCACCAAAGGTGGAAATTCTCCAACAACTCCTATGTGGTCCCTAAGTAAATTTAACTAAGGTGTAATTATGACCTAGGACAAGGTACAAAACATTTAATTACACCAACACTATCTTTGGGTGTAAGCGACTGGATTACCTGGAAGTCAACTTGGTATTCTCATCCATCAACTTTGATGAGAATGTTTTTAATAACGCCCTTTGGGATGGCTATAGACTGATTTTCCTTTTGTAAGACTGTGGTTGTGGGATGTAAATCAGTCAGACCTAATTTTTCCATTACATCCACAGTCATCATGTTAATAGTTGCTCCTAAATCCACTAGTGCGTTTGGTATTGTTACCTCGTTAATTGTAATGGTTATAAGTGGACTCCCAAGATCATTGTATTTTGGAGCAATAGTCTTTCTAGACAAAAAATCAGCTAAATAGCCATCAATATGAATAGTATTTATCTTCTTTGGCTTCCTCCCTGGTGTTTTAATACATAGTTGTTTGATTAATTGGTTTAACTCGGGAATTTCCTTTATTGCCTACAATAGAGGAACCTCAATTTGTAGTTGCTTGATTTCCTAAATTAACGCGATTTCAGAAGCCACGGGTATTTTCAAAGTACCTTTCAGATTCATTGATTTTAGACATTCCAGATATGGTATCATTGTTCTCTCTTTTGGAGTGGAATCCTCCCTATGCTCACTCAAAAACTGATCTTCCTCCCCCTAGGATAAATCAGCAGCTCCTGTTGTTGGAGAAGGCTCTTTATCTTTATGTTTATCTTTTATGGGAGTGGCAAGATTAGGTGGCACGTATTTTATAGGACTTTTAGGCTCGAGATCCTCCACTATTTCTTCAATAGTTGGGGGTTGAAGAGTTCTACCAAAGAAAAATTGAATATTTCCATAATGTATCGCATTAAGTCTTGTAACATTTTTCATGTTCAGTATAGTAGACTGGTGTATTCTGGCAATTTTTCTTAGGATTGGGAAGCAATTGTATTGGAAGCTGAGGTTGATTTACCTGCTAATTCTAAGGAGGGTTTTGAGCTGGCAGTAAAAAAAATTGTTGTTGATTCCTCCTAGGTCCAATATAAAATTGATTATGTCCCTGATTCCATTGGGGGGCAGCATGTTGTGGGTACCATTGTTGTTGTGGTTGGTTTGACCACTACTGAGTTCTCCATGTTTGATTTTCCCATTCGGGGGATCCCCAATAAGGAGTTCCCTACTAAGATTGTGGTGGATGTGACTAATTCCAAGATGGATTCCATTGATTATGAACCCATTTATTTTGTGGTCTCCATGTAAGATTGGAATTTTTTCCATAAGAGAAGTTACCTCCTTAACGTTGGTTTAACGCGTTTATCTCCTCCTCAACATTAATATTTATTTTCTTAGTTTTCTTAAGATCAAACAGAAGCTCGCACTAATCGGTAGGATGGTTTTTCTCACAGATTTGACAAACATTGACTTTGTCTAAAGGACACTCGCGCAATAGGTGTTGTTTTCGACACATGGGACAATAGATTGACAAGGTCTCAGGGTTGTGAGTTTTAGCTTGTATGCCATCTAATGTAGTGTTCAACTGAATGAGAATGTTTGTTTTTAGATTTTCTATTTCTTTGCAGAGCTTACCTATCTCGTTAGACCCTTTAAAAAGATTAGTTTTATGGATTCCTCCCCGAGTATGGGAGAAATTCCGACACAATTCACATATTCCCTCAAGGGTCAGTTGAGACATGTCACCTTTTCCCATCAGATCAAGACTTGTTCTAGCATCATCATCAAGTCCCTTAAGAAAAATAGTTTTGAGAATCTCAACACTAATAGCCTCTTCTCCACATCATTTAGACAAGAAAAGGAACCTATCAAGATAGTCCTCTAAACTTTCGACCTCATTTTGTCTCAGCTTAAATAGTTCTTCCTTATGATCACTCACCCTATAGTAGCTCTGGTATTTTTACAAGAAAACATTCTCCATTTCCCTCCAAGATGTTATGCTGCCATAACCCAATCCCATGAACCAACGCATTGTTGAATCCTTCAAAGTAGAAGGAAAGAGCTTCAACTTCTAGTTATCATTTTTATAGTCATAATTTTGACACGGGACTTTACATTCAAAGAGAAATTGGTTTGGGTCTTTCGAGGACAAGCCACGGAAGGTTGGGAGGAAAGCTGGGGAAATGTTCTTCATCGCAATATCATCATCTGAATCCAAATTAATAGGATAAGTAAAATTTTGAGGAGGTTGAGGTCCATTACAGTTGGCATTATATCGATTAGGTTCAGCCCTATGATCTCCCATAATGTTCAAAGGAATTTGATCCTCAAAGATAATTTCCTCTATAACTGGTTGTTATGCTAGTTGATCTTTAGGTAAATAATGAAAAGCCTCAGGTGGAATAGGCTCAAATAATTCTAAAAGTATGGTCATCTAAGCCTTGGGCCTCCCTATGTATGATTGGTACGTATTTTGGGGGGTTCTTTGGTATAAATCATCTATGGGGGCCTCTTTTCCTAACCATGCAAAAAGGGAAGCCAAAGGTGGTATTTTGGCCTAAAATGAGGTATTAAAATTGTCTCCTAGTGACACTTAAGCAAGAAGGCTATTATAGTCCCCAGCAATGGCACCAAAAAGTGATAGGGTGTCGTTAGGTCCCATTACTTTAGAATATAAAATGTTAATAAGTTGATCGAGCAGTGTCCAAGGCAGTTTGCAATAGAAAGCATAACAACTAAGCTAGAAAGCACAGGAATAAATAAACTGAACAACTGATAAACTATGGAAAGTGGAAAAATGAGTAAACAGACCATGAAACATTCTCTTAAATAGTAAAAGATTCTAATAGTTACAAAAAGTAGCTCATAATAATTGAAAACAAAGAGTTCTCTGGACTTTAGACTCAACAAATGACAGACTTGACGATTTCCTACTGAATGGTTATCTATGTAACAAACAAAACAACATAACAGTAAGTACTTATCTATTTAAGTTATCTTCCCTCGAGTGGCTAGCTTGCGGCTTATCACGCTCATTCTCAAGTTACATACACTACTGGTTTTGAATTTATTCCATTAAAGATAATTATCATCCATGGCTCAACAACTCAACAATTGATAGAAAGATAGTTTTTCATTCATAAGTATTCAGAGATCATGTTAATAGCATAACATTACTATTGAGCATCTTTTTCAACTTTGGGAAATTACATTGTTATAGAAGAACTTTAACTAAATCCTAGATTTCAGATGGCATGGATAGCCATTGAAAAAGTCTATAACAATTAACTCCCCATTACATAAGCATTAAGAAGGCTCGAGATGAGCCATGAAGTTTTTGACTAAAGATCATAACATAAATTAAACTAACAATAACTATATCCTTGATTCCTCAGCCTGACATTCAGAAGTAGGTTCCCAGCATTTATCTTCAACTGTTACTGAGGCACATGTTGGTTTAAACATTTTGCAACTGTTGCATGATGTCCAATTATTTCTCTACAAAAACACTCAAAACAACCCATTAAACCCATATTGGTAGATTACCTCAATTAATCATAAGAAATAAAGTTTGCATAATTTTCCTTAAAGATAAGCAATTATTCCTCCTAAAGTTTAATTAATTGGTAGAGACTGAGGATTGAGCTTATATAAATAGGCTTTTTTGGTTTCATTATGATGAGGTTATTTTTACCTTATCAAAGACCTAAGAGAGAGAGGTGATGGGATGGATAAAGGTAATTTGAGAGAGATAAAGATAGTTATCTAGGTATGGTGGGAGGGAACAACCTATGTGAGAGAGAGACAGAGAGAATGGGGGATAGAGGGAGGGAGAGACTTGAGAAAGAGAGAGGGAGTGGGAGAGAGATAGAGAGAGTTATCTAGGTATGGTGGGAGGGAGAGACTTGAGAGAGGGGGATGGTAGTGAGAGGGAGGGAGAGACCTAAGAGAGATAGGGGGGAGAGTTATCTAGTTAGGGTGTGAGGGAGAGACCCGAGAGAGGGAGAGGGGTGGGAGGGATAGTGGAGGGGAGAGACCTGAGAGAGAGATGAGGTTGGATTAAAATGGATTTGTTTGGGTAGGATGGGTGGGATAGACAGAGGGAGAGACCCAAGAGAGAGAGAGAGGGTTATCTAGGTAGGGTTCCCAAGGGAGAGACCTAAGAGAGATGAGGGTGGGAGGGATAGAGGGAGGGAGATAACTGAGAGAGGGAGTGGGAGAGATAGAGAGAGATTTATCAAGGTAGGTGGGAGGGATAAATTTGAGAGAGAGAGAGAGACTTGAGAGGGAGAGAGAGAGAGAGAGTGGGAGGAAGAGACTTGAGAGAGAGAGGGAGTGAGAGAAAGAGAGAGTTATCTAAGTAGGGTGAGAGGAAGAGACCTGAGAGAGAGGGGGTGGGAGTGAGAGAGAGACAAAGTTATCTAGGTAAGGTACCTAAGGGAGATACTTGAGAGAGAGGGGTGGGATGGATATAGAGAGAAAAATTTGAGAGAGAGAGTGGGAGGGATAGAGGGAGGGAGATACGAGAGAGAGAGAGAGAGAGAGGGAGAGAGAGAGAGTTATCTAGGTAGGGTGAGGAGAGAATTGAGAGAGGGGAGGTAGGATTGAAAGGGAGAGAGAGAGAGAGATGGGGTGGGAGGGATATAGAGAGAAATACTTGAGAGAGAGGGAGTGGGAGAGAGATAGATATGTATCTAGTTAGGGTGGGATGGAGAAACCTGAGAGAGAAGAGGGTTGGAGGGATAGAGTAAGGAATAATTCTAGGAGAGAGAAGAGACGGAGTGGGAGAGATGGGGATGGAGTTAGATAGATTTGTCTAGGTATGGTGAGAGTTATAAAGGGAGGGAGAGACCTAAGAGAGAGAGGCTTGAGAGAGAGAGTGTTATATATTGAGGGTGGGATGGAGAGACCTAAGAGAGGGAGGGAGAGAGTGTGAGTGAGTGGGGAAGAGGGGTATGTAATGAGAGAGAGTTTTCTATATAGGGTAGGATGGATAGAGGGAGGGAGAGACCTAAGAGAGAGAGAGAGATAGTTATCTAGGTAGAGTGCCCAAGGGAGAGACCTAAGAGAGAGATGGGGTGGGAGGGATAGATGGAGGGAGAGACCTGAGAGAGAGGGATGGAGAGAGTGGGAGTGGGAGAGATATAAAGAGATTTATCTAGGTAGGTTGGGAGGGAGAAACCTGAGAGAGAAAGAGAGACATAAAAGAGAGGAGGTTGGAGGGATAGAGGGAGGGAGCATCCTAAGAGAGAGGGGGGGTTAGAGTTCAGAGAGAGTTTTCTAGGTAGGGTGGGAGAGATAGAGGGATAGAGAGATGAGAGAGAGGGGGTTGGAGGGATAGAGGTACAGCGAGACTTGAGAGAGAGGGAGAGGGAGCTTGGGAGAGATAAATTTCTCTAGGTAGGGTGGGAGGGAGAGAGATAGAGAGAGAGACCTTAAGAGACCTAAGAGAGAGACTTGAGAGGGGGAGAGAGAGAGAGATATTTATCTAGTTAGGGTGGGAGGGAGAGACCTAAGAAAGGGAGAGGGGGCGGGAGGGAGAGATGTGAGAGATAGAGAACAAGAGATAGGGGATTAGAGTGAGAGAGAGTTGTCTAGGTAGGGTGCCTAAGAGAGAGAAAATTGAGAAGGAGAGAGAGATTTGTCTAGTTAGGGTGGGAGGGAGAAACCTAAGAGAGAGGAAGAGAGAGAGTTATCTTCCTCCCTCTGAGGTCTCTCCATCCCTTTGTCCTTGTCACCCTCTCTCTCACTTTATATATATAATGTACTACTTATAAAATATTATATAATATACTATATAGTGAATAATATAATATATAATTTATATATTATATAATATATTTAATAATATTATTATTAATTATATAATATATAATATATATCATAATATTGGTTATGTGCTCTTTGGTTTAAAAAACTAAAGGAAAAATATATCTGTTATAAATGGATATTTCGCTCTATGCGTGCAATACATAATGGATATATGTTTGGAATGGATATCCATTTTGGGAATTATATATAAAACAAAAAGGGGGCCGTTTTGAGCATTCTAACAATCCCAAAATTATTTTGTAATCTAAAATCACATGTTCTCTATTTGTAATAGACAAAATTCAAATTTTGCAAGATTCTTTTATAAAAATTTCAAATATACAATCATTTTTGTACTCTTTTTTGTTTCTACAATGGGGAGCAATAGTCGTCGTAAGGGAAAAGGAAAGAGAAAATTAACAGCATATCAAATTGAAGCATGTAGAGAAAAAGATAGAGAAATTCATACGAAGAGAAGACAAGGTATGTCAAATACTCAATTTGCAAATGAAAATGTTGAAATTGATATAGAAAATGTTTAATTTGATATTAAAAACATTGAGAACATTAAAAACATTGAAAACATTGAAAATGAAAACATTGATAACATTGAAATTATTGAAAATGAAACATTCGAGCTTTATGTGTCACCAAATTACATGAGAACACAAGACCTTTGTGAGGAAGAAATTAAAATTTCAAATCCAACACATTCAAGAACCCCAAAATGGTTACTTGAAATAGATGAGAACATAATAGATAAACTTGATGGAAAAAGGTCATCTTGAGCAGTTTGGTTGTGGGCTACCCAGATGTTCAATTAATACTTTTCCAATAAGATATTAACTGAACAATGTCAATTTTTTGTAAAACTACTAAAGTATAACAAAATGAGACCATTATTAAAGAAATTGAAGATTTGTGTGACCAAAAAGTTAGAAAAAATAATATTATTGTTTAAAATATTTTTAGTTCTCTGAATTACATTGGAAAGAAAAGGAAAAAGATAAGATAGTTGCTCGTAGAGTGATCATAACCTCATTAGTAAGCCATCATTTGAGAAAGGCTCGTTTAATGAGGAAAAATTGTATTGATTTAAACCTAAATCCTAAAACATTTTCTAGAGAGCTCTCAAGAAGAGGGAGACTCAATACTCCTCTTCACAATGATACATGGGATTTTAGTGGGAGGCTTCCATGTGTTGATAAGAAGCTAATGAATAACATAAAGAATGAAATTCAACAATTTTGGCACTCTCAATCTAGATTATCACTGAATGTAAAGGATATTTTAAAGTTAATAATTGGTAATCGATATTGCACACCACACCCTAAACATTTTTTTGGAATGTAGCCAATCAATATTATACAAAAAAAATTGTGAAATACATCCAAATTTTTAATCTCACAAGGGGATTTTGAATATTGTAAGCTATTTTATTGTGTACCTAGTTAATATTTGTAATACATGTTGTAAATACCACATAAATTTTTCAATGTATCATGAACTGTAATGTTATATTCATTCTACTATGTATACTAACGAAATGTTGTAGGAGTGTCATGTAATGCAACTTTTGAAATCAACCAAGGACTTGTTAGATTCATTTTTATGTGTTAGAGGTGATGGTTTCTTTTTTATGGAAATTGTTTAAATGAAACATGCTTGTAATGTTGTGGTTTATCAAATTTTGTTACATTTTTTCATGATGGCAGTAAACGTGATTTTGCTAACAAATTATTGAGAAAAAAATATTTGAGACAGTGAAATACAGTTTGAAGAGTGGAGGTGAAGGTTGTAGATGTGAGTTGGTTACAAGAGAGGTAAGTATTGTTGATTTTACTTTTTATTTTAAGAAAAATATTTTCTACAAGTATGCAAGGCATAGCATAGGGTGGTCGGATCAAAAAATCAGGATGTGTAAGGGACTCCTTCCCAATTGGAATTATTATATCTATGGTTGATTTTTCTGAAAATTACACATTGCAACCACAAAATGAGGTACAATCTTAATATTATAATTATGTTCAAATTGCTATTTTTTTCCACATAACATATAGAAATTCCCCTGATAATACAAACGAGGATAGGAAGATAATAAAGGAGTGCCATTTTTACATTAGTGATGATAGATCTCATTCATCTAAGTTTGTGTGATGTATTATTTTGAAAACTTTTTTGAGTTCTTGCAAGAAAAAGGTATTACAGTGGGTCGACGTCTCATTCGATTAGATAACTACATGGGAAAATTTAAGAATTCTTGTATATTTCATCGGTTGAGAAAGATACATGTATAGAGGGGTGTACCACATATTTGGAGTATTTTTGAAGTTGGACATGGAAAAGGCGAGCATGATGGCGTAGGTGCATGTGTGAAGAGAGCTTTAGTTAAGTAAAAAATGAAGATTATAGATGGTGCACATTCTATTGTTGATTGGTGTAGTTATGCATTTCCACAAGGAGGGACACTTGATTCAGAAGTGTGCAAATTATTTTGGTTAGTATAAGAGGGCATAGTGGGGAGATAAGTTGGAATATTAGACAATCAGAGAATCTTTAAATATGAATTCATTTTGAAGCTCATATGCAAGTGCATGGACCATATGGACACAAGAGTTGACTTATTTTTGTTAGAATTATATTTAGTATGATTAGGATCGATGTGATTCAAGTGAGTGGGTAGATACATGGATTTCATGGTATATAACCCCTTTATTTTTAGTACATTCCTCTTTAGAAGATGAAATGGAAAGTGCACCTGACTATGACCATCTTTCAGATCTTATACAACCAGGACATGTCTATGTAGTTTTTGCACTGTAGAGGATTGAAGAGGGATCAGACTATTGGTTGGCACGATGTGTACAAGGAAAGAAGAAGCTAACACAACTGATGATAGATGATGATGGGTTCATGTACCTACAAGTTCAGTTTTTGTTGTTGTTGGAACTCGGTTGTGAATGTATATGATTAGAAAGAATGGCATAAGTATATTTTAAAACTATGGGAAACACAAAACCATTCTCATGTATTCGCACCTTGTTATAGCAACAAATGTTAAGCTATTGAGACATCATTCCAAACTAAGAATAAAGTAACTATGGAAAATTAGTAGTGTCAATCATGAAGCAATACTAGATACTCTGAAGGTAAGAGATGACCCTTCAGACACACTTTAGTAACAAGTATTTTTTGTATATTTTTTGTATGGGATAGGTATGATATTGTTCATCTTATTTAGATCCATGTTATTTCTATGTGTTGGATTAAAAGTACATTAAAATTTTGCATAAAAAATATTTGGTATGTAAAAATTTAGGTTTTATGGAGAAAAAAGGTATATTTTTAAGTGATTCAATTCAAAACATCCACATTAGTTCATGTAGATCAATATATTTTCAAGGTATATTCGATTTGAGAGAATTTTTTGTTTAAACTTTGTAGTTCATGTTGCTTATGCTCAATAATTTGTCTTTATTTATATTTAGGTTCTTCATTGACCCCATTTCTAATGAATATTCTCACATTCTCTCAATTGATCCATTGTTTATGTTTGGAATGAAATATGAATCCTCATAACTTCCAAAAATATAACTCCTAAGTAAAGACTTCTAGTTATCATTTGATCCATGTACTTTGCTAAGATCGAAGGGAAAGTTGGAAATAATTCATTTTGATCTTTCTTGAAGGAGCATGATAATCATTGACAATTTACAATTACTCACACACCACAAAAGAGTCTTCTCTCATGACCATCCTTACACTTGACTATACATTTGTCATCATGCTTTGGCACACTCAAATGACTCTAGGTGTTGATTTTCATATTTGTCTCCTCAAAAAGAGCACCCCAAAATGATCAAGTGACTCGGGCAAAAAAAAGATACCTTCCCTAGTATTTACCTACCTACCTCGATGTTTCCATGCACCCATTTGTCAAAAATACTGAAACTTAACAATTTTGTATTTTTTTCTCTTACGACACCTTCAAGAGTACCTTGGATTAGCGCACTCTAGAATCACAGGGGGACGTGAGTGAAAAAAGGAGGCTTTTCATATTGTTGGATTGCCCACCTTGATATGTTGGTATAGTTGGTTTCGCTCCATTATGCTCAAAACAAAAAAAAAATCTTCTTTCCATTTTTGCACTGCTTTTCACTAACAATTTTCGCAAGAATGTATTTGATATTGGAACACACAAATGGTGTTGATTTGACCTGAATTGATAGAGGTTGGTTTTAATTGATTTGATATCCACCTCTAGGTATATACAAAGCATTCTTACATGCAACAAGATCTCAAAACAACTTCATCAAAGTTTGACATTTTTTGGCTTTTAGGGCTCTTCAGAGACTACCTTAGAAAGAGCACCCCAAAATATTCAGGTGACTTGGAAAATTAAGTTAGACCTTTCCTAGTATTTATCTTCCTACCTCGACATGTCCACGCTTCCCCCCATTCATCAAAATTACTAAAACAATTATATTTTTTGCATTTTTTTCTCTTAAGGCTCTTTAGAGACTTGTTAGCTACTGAAATTGCACCCTGTTGAACCTGGTGTTCAACACCTTAGTGTAACATGGGAAGACCTCTAAAGTTGTGGGTTACTTGTAGGCAGAGGTAAACCTCTGGAGAATTTTGGCTTCCTACGATGCTATCTGAACTACTGACTGGTAAGGAAAAGGAAGACAGATATTCATAAAAATGAAGATAATCTATTTCTATGGTGATGCACTTAATTGAAGTCGGGACTAAGAAATTCAGAAATTTAACACTTTGATTATAATGATTGAAAAACTTTTAAAAAAAAATTTGCACAACTTATTTTTATATGTCACTACATAAGTATTTCATAACAAGGCCTTAATGCTCAGACTTTTAGAAGGAAAATGGATTCACAACTACAAGCCATTTACAAACATCAGACAAAAACTATGACCTACAATAACAAAATCTTGCATAAAGGTGTTGAATGAGATGAAGCTAAAGCTATAAGGAAATGATAATACCTCACAAATAACTTTGATGAAACCTCTGTGATGCACACAATGAAGCAAATTAAAAGAAGGCAAAAATTCCTAAGAAATCATTAGTGTTCAAAGGTCTCTACTGTATTCCATATCCAAGCTTGAGTTACAAAATATGTTGAAGTCTGATAAAGGATTATAGAATCCCTATCTTCAAAAATCTCCCAATTTAGAACTAACTTTCAAAATGAGTTACAAATGTGGCTAAGTAGCCAAGCTCCAAACAGTTCCACCAAAAAAGAAACTAGAAGCATCTTGGGTTAGATGCAACAATAAACCCACAAATTTAGCCCCTAGATTATCTTCAAAAAGGCTTCCAATGGTTGAAAAAGTCATACAAGACTTAATCAAAACAAAAACACCTCTCAAAAGTGCCTCAAACTGAGTCAAAAAGGCCTAAATTCACTCTTATAAAGATAAACCAATTCCTAGATACCTTCCTTATGTCTGCAAACTTCTCACAACTCCCCTCCATTCATGGCATATGTTCTCAAACTGCAATAAGTACCCCAAAATTCCCTCTAAGTCATAAATCAAACATAACCTCTTCCTTTTTACATCATGTAATGAATGCAAAGGAAATACAAAAAAACCTAATGTATCGGCCAAGCTAAAACCTTAGGCAATAGGGTTTACAAAGTCAAGGAATGACTCGATCATGCCAAAGTTATAAAGGCAAACCTGAATACCAAAATTACAAGGCAAAAACAAAGTAGTTTACAAGACTAAAGTTTTGTCCACAGGAAATAGTTGATAATGCATATTTAAAATAAAAAGGCCAAAAATGCCTATCTTTCAACCGGCCATGACTTAGGGTTTAGAAACCTTAAAAACAAAGAAAATAAAATCTTTTCCATCTCATTTGCATCGAGCCCTTGAAAGAACTTTTGTGCCGCTATCCCTAGGGGTTCTAGAGTTGAAACAAGGCAAAAATTGTGGTCTCCAAAGGCATTGTTCATGTTTTTCTTGCATCCTCAAGTAGAGTTTGACCTTCAGAACATATGGTAAGCAATTGCTAGAATGACTCTGCATTTTCCCTCTTCAAAAAGTGAATAAAAATTGCTCATTTCGGGCCTATTTAACAAATTTATGACTTATCTCACATTTTTTTTCCTTTTGACTGTGCTTTCATGAATCTGCTCTTGGAGACTTGAGAATCTCCATTGCTTGCAGGCCTCTCTAGGTATTTTTCAAATTCCTCTATATTTTAATGGTCGCGGCTTTGAGCCTTTTCTTGTAGATTTTATTACTCATGGTAAATTACCTTCATGCACTGCTGTAGATTTGGGTTTTCCTATGCTCATTCTGGAAACTCTGTATTTTAATGGCCGTAGCTTTGTGCTTCCTGTAGATTTTATTAATATCCACTGGTTGCCATGAGTTCACATGTGGAAACCAAACAGATACCCCTTGTATTTCTGCATTCTAAACCTAGAGCATTGTTGCTTCTCCATGGACGAGCTTTTTTTTCATTTGTATTCAGTCCTTCCTATGGAAAAAAGAATGTTACAGTCCCGTGATCCTCTGTGGTGATCTACTGGTATCTCGAGAGCTTCATCTTTATTTTCCTGTATATTTTTCAAATCTCATGTAGATTTAGACATTTATGCACATGAATAAAGGATCTGGGCCGCGACCATACTAGGTATTTCTTTTATGTATATTATGTGCACCTTTACATTTTGAAACTCCTTTAAGTCTTTCTGTATAAGTTCATTTTAGCACAAAGAAAATATTCCTCCTGCTCCTCTCTTCATGCTTGATACCATATTTTTGAAGAAAAATGAAGCCTCTATTCTTTACTTTTCCATGTAAATATTGTATGTGATGTCGCTTTTGTAAAATAAAGGTAATTGTGTTTTAATGGTTGTCATAAGGCAGTTTTCATTGAACTGTCACACTTGTATTCATACATTGAAACTATCCATTCATTCATGACTGTTAAGGATACAAGAAAACTGTCATCCCATCTCTCATATGTCTTACTTGTAGCCCCCATCCTATAGCATTCTTCCTTGATATTGATTGCTCACTTTGTTGCATTCTTAGATTAGTATTGTTATTGTCATCTTTATTGCCTTATCATTGTGCACTTAAGGAGAGCTTTCTTCTTAAATGTATTATAAGTTTCTTCATGATGGTTGTGACCGTCCTCTCAATCCATGGTGAACTGTAGCTTAATCATTTCAAGGTTACTGGCACCTCCTCTAGATCTTTTATCTCCTATAATATTGGAAAACTCCACATATGATGCATTTTTAGTCATATACCCACATCTATCTACATGCTTATTATTGTCAGCAGCATTAGTCAAAAAAAATTGTCACTAACATACAGGCCCACATGACTATCATAAGTGTTTCTCTTCACAGATTTTTATACCCTAGTGACAATGTCAATAAACAACTCCCTGCAAAGCATTATGAACTTTTGGGAGACAAAAATTGATAAATTAACTCCTTTATACTTGCTTAGTTTTAATGACACTGCAGTTCCATTGTATACATGCTTCCATGACATGGTAACTTTGTTTTCTATGCCCCAAACCTAAAAGGTTGTGCATAAACAATGAGTTGGGCTCAACCCTCATGGGAGCCAAATTTACTCCACTCATTTGATTTAAATCATATCTGCACCAGTAGCTGCACATGAAACAAACAGATTAGAAATAAAATATTTTCCAGATGTATGATCATTTCTTTCCCTCTCTTCACTTTGACAGGAGTGACTTATAACTTATTTGATGCATGCAGAAGACAGTCTATAGATTAGTGGGTGGATATTTATGTAAGATCAGAGACTGTTTATTGTTTAGAGCTCTGCTCTAACCATTGCAATTCTTTCAGGTGTAGGATATGAAGACTGAGAACTATAGAGGACACAAAATAAGCAACCTAGAGTTGAGGATCATGCAAGACGAGAGACGCAAAACAGTCATCAGGCAATAACCACCCTCCCTCCCTATATATGCATCTTTATTTCCTTTCAATCCATTCTTGTATATATTGCATTTTATGCACATGAGACAAGCTATATCTCATGGCTTGTGTGAGATAGATTTTAACTTTGAATCAATAAAGACTTCCTTTCAGCAATTTTGTGTAAATCTTTTCAATATTGTATACATTTGTATAAATGCAATAATCCATTACTGAAAATAAAAGCTTCTTGATTCTTATGTTTATACTCCTAAATGCAGTATAGGGAAGACTAAAAATGAAATGCACCTCACTTTATTTTTTGCCAAAACTTAACCAATAAGCTCGACTTGATTTGAGCTGTAAGTGAAAAATGGGTAACAAGACTACCTCAAAATGAGCACCCCAAAATGAATAGGTAACTTGGGAAATTAAAAGAGACCTTCCCTAGTATTTACCTTCCTATCTCGACGTTTCTATATTGCCCATTCATCAAAATTACTAAAAAAAATACATTTTTTGCATTTTAGTACCCAATAAAGAGCACCCCAAAATGATCGGGTGAATTGAGAAATGAAAAGATACCTTCCTTAGTATTAACCTACCTACCTCAATGTGTCCATGCTACCCATTCATCAAAATTACTAAAAAATTAACATTTTTTGTAATTTTTGCTCTTAAGGGTCTTTAAAAATTACCCTAGAAAGAGCACCCTAGAATGATCGAGTGACTTGGGAAATGAAAAGAGACCTTCCCTATTATTTACCTACCTACCTTGACATTTCCATGCTTTCCATTTGTTAAAAATATAGAAAACTTAACAATTTTGTATATTTCGCTCTTACGGCACTTTCTAGACTACCTGAATTAGTGCACTCAAAAATCATGGGGGGAATTGGGAAACAAAAGGAGGACTTTCATAGCATTTTAATTCTCACCTTGATTTTTTTGTATAGTTGGGTTCACTCCATTATGCACAAAATAAAAAAATGTTCATTTCCATATTTGTACTGGTTTCCATAGACATTTTTTGCAAGAATGCATTTGACACTCGAACACACAAACAGTGTTGATTTGAACCAAACTGAGATAGTTTGGTTTGAAGGGATTCAATATCCACCTATAGTTCTAGACAAATCATTCCTAGATGCCACGAGCTCCTGCAACAACTTCGTCAAAGTTTGACAATTTTTGGCTTTTATGGCTCTTAAGAGACTACCCCAAAAAGAGCACCCAAAATGATCGGGTAACTTGGGTAATGAAGCTATATCTTCCCTAGTATTTATTTTCCTACCTTGATGTTTCAACACTTCCCATTTATCAAAAATACTAAAAACTTAATAATTTTGCATTTTTTCTCTTGCAACACTTTCTAGACTACCCTAGATTAGTGCACTCTGAAATCACAGGGGGGACTTGGGTGATAAAAGGAAGCCTTTAATAGCATTAAAATTCCCACCTTGATGTTTTGGTATAGTTTTTTTTGCTCCATTATGCACAAAACAAAACAAAAAATGCTTCTTTCCATTTTTGCACTGCTTTACAGTGGCATTTTTTGCAAGAATGCATTTGACATTGGAACACCAAACGATGTTGAGTTTTCTTTTGACCCAAACCAAGAGAGTTTGGTTTGAATGGATTTGATATCCACTTTTAGGTCCAAATAAATCATTCCTACATGCCACAATCTCCTGCAATGAATTTGTCAAATTTTGACTTTTTTTGGCTTTTAGGGCTCTTAAGAGACTACCCTATAAAGAGCACCCCAAAATATTCAAGTGACTTGGGAAATGAAGTCATACCTTCCCTAGTATTTACCTACCTACCTTGACATTTCCATGTTTCTCGTTCATCAAAATTAAAAAATAATTTTTTTTTGCATTTTCTAATATTCGTGTTTAATTTTAACCATTGTTGAATCAAAAGTAGGTTTGAGTTTATGTTTCTTAACAATTCTTAACAAATTTATTTCTTTTTGGTGTACAATACTATTGTCTCAAGAAGCGATTCAAAACAAAAGTTATAATATTTTGCTTCAACATTGAGGACACATTCAATATAATTCATAAGGAGGTATCTTCTTCATATACTTTTATCTCTTGATTTATAATCTTTCATTTGATTTCAAAGAATGAGCAATTGAGTTTTTTGTTCATGTTGTTTATAATCCATAATTTCCTATTATTTATATGCAAGCATTGCTCAACACTAGCTTTGAGTAGGACGTGAAGTTTGATGGCAATGCATCCAACATTGGAGTTCATGTTACTTTCATTGTTTAATTAGTTTTACTCCATGTTTTTTCTATTTTTAATAGTTGGCTTGTAATATTGCAATGCAGGTGTCTTTGACAGTAGCAATGATTTGAGATGTACATTACAAAGCAAGGATATCAACCTGGGCACATATTATTAGTCTATCTAGGATGGTTTGATAGCAAGATGCATTGATTTATTTGTACATGAGGATATTGATAAAATTATATGGGAATTACTAGTTGTATTAATACTATGATGGTTAAAAGATGATTATGATGGTCAAAATCACTCAAACATTCTTATATTGGTTCATGTTGGCACCTACTTAATAGTCAAGAAATGGTGAATATTTTGGATTTGTCTATGAATGAAATCTTGAATGTAATACATGTGAACCATAATGTGTATGGTTCACTTATAATGGAATAGGTTCTAATAGATTAATGTGGAACTCTCATTGTTATAAAATACAATAGATGGCCTACATAATTGGAAGAAGGAAAATGACACTTTGTATCTAAAATGAAAGAAAAATAGAGAGGTATAGAGGTGTCCCAAAATGGAAAAGTAGATCCAAAGAGGGAAAAGGGGGTATTACCTTTCCTCAATTCATTAGGAAATGAGATCCCCACCAAGAATTGACTAACTACTCTTAGGAGAATAAATTATATGGAGGGATCTTTAGATTTCCTTATTTTGCTAGGATGGGGGTCTAGGTTAAATAACACTTTGGGGAGAAATATTAAAATAGAAAATAAACTCCAAATTGTGATTTATAAAGTGTATTTAGAAGCTCAAACATAAAACTGATGTGACCTAAAGACTTTAGGGAGAATATGGAAGGGATAAATCTTGTGCACCTCTCTCAAAAAGTGTTTTTGCAAGGCTCGTTGAGGACTCATCCGCCCTATGGCGAATGGGTCCTAGATAGGGCTCCTGAAAAAGTATTTTTGGATTCCTTTTTGTTTTTTTTGCACTCCCAAATACTCGATTCTCACTAACAAACACCCAAAAATAAATCTTGCAGAAGAGTTTTCATGAAATGACAACTTTCCTTGCAACTTTGACAACTTTTCAATTTTTATTCTTCAATAGATCTTCCACCTAAAATCTAAAGTCACACATTAAAGAGAGAGAAATGTTGTTTTTTAGGTGAATAGGGGTTTGCCTTGGTCAAACCTTATTTTGGTAATTAAACCTTGAAATGAAACAAAATAGCATGAAGGAATGATGAATGAATAATACAATGTCACAACTCACCAAATCCTTGTTTGAACCTTGATAATGGAAGTCTACAACTTGCATGAAATTGATTCAATGGATGAGGACCTTGATCATGAAACTTGATTTGAAACAATGCTTTTGAATTCTTGAATGGATCTTGAACACTACATCAACATATTAGCTCAAATGGCATGCATGATGCAAGAAAACTTTGACATGATAATGGATCTTGATTGCTGCAATAAATCTGCCCTTGAATTCCTTGAAAATTCTCTTGAAATTATTTTTGATCATAAAATTTTCTCTAGGATTTGAACACTTGAAAATCTAGGTGAAACTAAGTGGAATAACCTTATATTTATATGTAACTTACCTTAATATCCCAAAAAATAAAACATCACAAGCCAGCAACTAAATATATATTTTTAATCATTGAAAAAATACCAAAAACATCTTTTGAATTTAGGTCCTAGGCCTACGTGATGACCCACTCACCCTATGGTGAATGGGTCCTAGGTCACTTACCTAGGACACACATTGCTCAATGTTAAACATTATTTTATGGCATTTATGAATGTCAAGTTTTATCCCTCAAAAAATGCAATTAATTAGGCTTGGATTTTAATTAAAGGGGCCAATTAAGGCATAATTAACCTCAATTAATTTAGATTAGTGTGAAAGTATAAAGGTACACCTTACAATACCAAAAATAAGGCACAACTAAATCCATTTTAATCAAAAGGGCCCTAAACTTATGTGAATATGTAAAACATATTATAACACTAAATTAAGGCATCATTTAGCTCATTTTATTATTAATTATTTCCCAAATTAAGTGTGAAAAAGGGATACTTTTTCCTACACTACATTTAGCCCCTACTTTAGTGAGAGGATGACCTTGTGTCAAACTCACACTAAATTAGACATTCAAAACACTTATGTATGCAGTAACGACAAAGATACGCAATCATACACTATCAAATTTAAAGTGACGAGAAAAGAAAGATACATGGCTCCACAGGCAAGCAAGTTGTGTTATACTTAGTGGCTATGGAAGACACAAAGGCGCCACAAGTAAGAAATTTGTGTTATACTAGGTGAGCCCCCAAGAAAGTGGCTTAGTGAGAAAGTCATGCATGGTCTAGGGCTCTCACTGTACAATGAGAAATGCATGCCTCTTTCTAGGATCTCATCATATTGTTGATCTTAAAAGCTTAATCTTCTCCCAAACAACCTTATGGAAAATTTTGTGAGTGGGGGACCTGCTTGTGCTTCAATGAATAACCTCTGGGATTGTTAAAGAATTTGGCTCTTCTCTAGGTATAGGAATGGGAGAAAGAAATTCGTGTAGGAAAACTAAATGTGGCAACGTAGAACAGTCTGGATAATTGAGAGGGGGGTGAATCAGTTATTATACAACAATTTTCCGTATCTTAATTAATCTGTAACAAACTCAAATTAATCAGATAGCAATTAAATAGATATGAACATAAAAGAACTTAACAACATCATGCACAAGGAATGCCAAAATTTACGTGGAAACCCAAGAAGGGATAAACCATAGAGAATGCTAATTCTTAATTATAAAACACTGATTAAGGTGACACCGATTAAGGTGATTTTTACAAGGGGCTCACTACCAATTATCTCAATATAGGGTGGCTCACTATCAGTTGAGCTCATTGCCTGGCTATTATAGCCAAAGATACAAAAAATGCTCACTGTCAAAAGAGAGAGGCTCACTGCCTATAGAAAATGGCTCACTACCAAAAGAATGATGAAAAGGGAATCCACCACAGAGATTACTATCACCAATAGTTGCACAATGTCTAGATTTTCAGATTCACATTCACCACACTTAATTTCATGGAACGGGATCAACTTCTACTTATACCAATCAATGCCTTCATAATATTCTCAGGTTGGCCAAACATAATTCTATTTCATGCTTCCATAAACTCCTAAGTTAGTCGAACACAATTTGAATCAGGTCACCACAAAAACATTCTCACAGTGGAAGGGAATGAAAGGTGGACCACACATAACCTCCTCACTCTAATCAACATGCTACATATTAACCATGATATCTAGAAACAAGGAATAGGATATACATATTACAATGCAACCAATGTTCTAGGACATGCTAACCACTTTCCAGATAGGTCTAGACCCAAAAGAGTGTATCTCATTGTGTTGCAAGATGTATGGGGACCAAGACAAGCACAACCTAAGATAGATCATCATAGAACAACATCCATATTATGTTAATCTAGATCACCAAAGCAACAAAGTTGAACCTTAATCAATCAACCAAGATATATTGACATCAATGACAACCATTAATGACAACAAGCAATAGCATCACATTCCAATAATCTCCCCCTTTTTCATTGACGGTAACATTCATCAATGACAAACCAAACAACCCAAAAATAGCATCAACATCATCAAGGAACCTCTTTTCTTCTTCTCCCCCTTTGACATCAAGGACAAAGGGCAAATACTCCCCCTAAGAAACTTACTTTTCTCCCCCTATGAGGAAGCCACAAAGCATTGATCTACATATGAGTGAGCATATAATACCTTGGACTAATGCACACCCTAGTGTAAATTATTGTAGACCTAGAGGGGGAAAAACCCCTAACTTCTGTCGGAGATACTCAAAAGTATCTTTGCTCAACAATTTTGTGAAAATATCTGCAATCTTCTCTTTTGTGGGTACATATTCAAGTCTTACCTCATTCTCTAATACTTTCTCTCTCAATAAGTTATATATTATGGATATATGCTTCATTCTGGAGTGTTGTACTAGATTCTTAGAAATATTTATTGCATTGGATTATCATACATTATTGAGATTGGTTCATCAAATGATATGCCAATGTCCTTCAATGTTTGTTTTATCCATAGTGTTGAGTGCAACATGAGGATGCTACAATGTATTCAGCTTCAAGAGTAGATAAAGATACAAAATCTTGTTTCTTACTTGACCAAGCAACCAACCGAGAGCCAAGGAAATAAGCTCCACCACCTATGCTTCTCTTGTTATCAACACACCCAGCCCAATCAGCATTAGTATATGTTGTCAAAGTGAAATCCAAATCCTTTGGATACCATAACCCCATATCTTTTGTATCCTTCAAATATCTAAAGATCATTTTTACTGCAACAAAATGAGAGTCCTTTGGTTCTTGCTGAAATCTAGCTGCTAGACAAACAACATACATAATTTTTGGTCTAGTAGCAGTCAAGTATAACAATCCTCTAATAATGTACTTTTACATACTTGCATCATCTTTCGGTGAATCATCTTCTTTTTTCAACTTACATCCAATAATAATAGGTGTACAGACTGGTTTAGAATTCTCCAACCCAAAATTCTTCAATAATTATTTGGTATAGTTGGATTGGGAAATGAAAATTCCTTTTTTGTTCTGGTTTACTTGCAATCCATGAAAAAAATTCAACTCACCTATCATAGACATCTCAAATTCTTTCTGCATTTCATCTGTAAATTTTCTACACATATCATCATTTCCTCCAAAAATTATGTCATCAACATAAACCACAACAATCAACATTTGATCTGAATGAATTTTGAATTATAAGTTACTGTCAGCATATCCCTTTTGAAATCCTTGTCTAATCTATCATACCAGGCTCTAAGAGCCTACTTCAATCCATATAAAGCTTTCTTCAACCTACAAATAGCATCTGAATCACTTTTGGATTTAAATCCTTCTGGTTGCTCAATGTAGACTTCTTCCTTCAATTCTCCATTCAAGAATACAGACTTTACATCCATTTGATAGACTTTGAAATCCTTAAAAGTTGCAAAATCTTAGAATATCTAGATTGCTTCCATCTGGGCAACAGGGGCATATGTCTCTTCAAATTCAATACGTTCGATTTGAGTATAACCTTTGTAAACCAATCTTGCCTTATTTCTCATTACCTTTCCATTTTCATCCAACTTGTTTTGGAATACCCACTTTGTTCCAATTACATTTTTGTTTTATGATCTGGGCACAAGTTCCCAAGTTTGATTCTTCTCTATCTGATCAAGCTCTTCTTTCATTTCCTTTACCCAATTTTGATCATTGCATGCTTCTCCCATAGTCTTTGGCTCAGTTTTTGAGAGTAGACATAGTAACACTTTCTCTTGGGTTGCTTTGCTTCTTGTGATGAATCCTTTATTCTTATCTCCAATAATCTAATTTTTTGAATGGTTTATATGTGCATACCCTAGATTTTTGGTTGAAGTATTTGGGGCCTCCTTTGTCTCTTCTTCTTCTTTCTTATCCTTTTTTTATTTTTCATCTGATTCATATTCAATATGTCAGTCAGGATTTCTTTGAACATCTTCATTGACCTTCACATTTTCACTTTCAACTATCATTTTCAGTCTCTTGTTATAACACCGATATGCTTTGCCTCTTGTAGAGTAACCTAAGAATATACCTTTATAAACTCTACTGTCAAACTTTCCAAGATTTTCCTCATCTCTCTAAATGTAGCATTTGCTTCCAAAAAAATTGAAATAATTTATTGTGGGAGCTCTTCTATGCCATAGCTCATATGATGTCTTTCCATATTTCCTCCAGAATAGTACTTTGTTAAGAGTGTATATTGTTGTGTGTATCGCTTCGCTCTAGTAGACCTGTGGTAAACCTACTTCCATGATCATTGTTCTAGCTACTTCTTGAACTGTTTGGTTCATTCTTTCCATTACACCATTTTGTTGTGGTGTTCTAGGGGTTGATAGTTATCTTTTCACGCCATGTTTCGCATAGAACTTGTTGAATTCATCTGAAGTGAACTCTCCTCCTCTGTCAAATCTTAAACACTTCATTCTCCTATCAAATTCATTCTCAACTCTTGCCTTGAAAACCTTGAACTTTTCTAGAGCCTCTTATTTTTCTCTTAAAAATGTGACCCAAAATAGTCTAGAATAATTATCTACTAATAGCATGAAATATTTCTCACCTTGCAAGCTTCTTCTTTTGGTTGGACCACATAAGTCAATGTGTACAAGGTCCAATAATCTGGTAGATGATGCTTCTTTTCCTTGGAATTTACCTTTGGTCTATTTTTCTTCTTGACATCCTTTACAGATAATGCTTTCTAGTTTGGTCAATCTAGGCAGATCTTTGACTACCCTTGTTGAACTTATTCTTACCAAGTTGTCTAAGTTAATATGACACATCCTCCAATATCAGAGCTAGTTGTCATTGCTCTGAGAAAATAGGAATCTCTTTGTAGCTCCTTCTAGTTGATACATATTCCCACTTGTTCTTTTTCTTACTGCAATAACAGTTTCAGAACTCTTTCTGATCTCACAACCATCATCCTGAAATACATCATTATATCCATTCTCACACATCTATCCAACACTCAAAAGTTTGTGATATAAACCCTTCGCGTAATAAACATTGTCAGTGTTATATTTTCCATCAAAGGTAATAGAACCAATTCCAACAATTTGTGTTGTCTTATCATCTCCAATTCTAATAGAACCTCCATCATATTTATCAAGCTTTACAAACTTACTTTTATCACTAGTCACACTAGTACACAAACAACAATATATGACTAAATAAACTACTAAAAATTACATATAAATGACTAATTTTGGTCACGTGAACATTAGTAGTTTATTGCTGGTCATTTATAATATGACCAAATTTATGACTAAACTTTTTTAGTCATTGATTTTTACTCATTAATTTGGTCATTGATTTGGTCATTGATTTAGTCATTGATTGTTATTAACTGGTCATTTATTTAGTCATGGTAGTGATTTATTTAGTCATATATTTAGTCATTAATTTAGTCATTTATTTAATAATTAATTTAGTCATTAATGGTTGTTAACTAGTCATTTATTTAGTCATGGTAATCATTTATTTAGTCATTGCTTTAGTCATTACTTTAGTCATATATTTAGTCATTACTTTAGTCATATATTTAGTCATTATTTTAGTCATATATTTAGTAATTTAGTCATATTTAGTCATTAATTTAATCATTACTTTAGTCATATAGTTAGTCATTAATTTAGTCATTTTATTTACTGATCTCTATTAATTGGCAGTAGATATAATCACGAAATGAATAATTTATTAAATAACATAAATTTTATAATGCAAAAATAACATAATATTAAATTTTAACTAAAACATAAAAGTAAATAAAAATATTGCATATGCGTACAAGCTACAACATACTAGAATTATAAGATTGATTCAACATCATGATAAATAAAGGTAATCTACAATAAAAATAATTAATGCAAATATATATCTATATATATATATATATATATATATATATATATATATATATATATCAAGTTATAAGATTTCAAAGCTGTCTAAGAGTATATATGTAAATAAAATCAAAAATGTCAAAGTTGCCTAAGAGTTTCCAACTCTTTCAAATACACTGTGATAATTAAGATCCTTGAACATATTCAAAATACTGCATAAAATAGTGAGCCAAGATTTCTAACAACTAGTACATGATAAATATGTTCAACTATGTCATTTTTTGTAAATACTTTAGTGGCCACCGTGTGAAGGTTCCCTCTTTCTCTTTCAAACGAATAGCTCCATCTATTTTGTCTTCATAAACAAGGGGTATGTTACTTGTGACCTTTAAAACATTTACATTTGCATCCCTTGTTCCTTTCAAGTTGACTCCATGTACAATAGATAGGGAGTGAATCCACCCAATGCCCACAGCATCACCATCTAATGAATCCAACACCTTAACTATATCCCCTTCTTTGAGTTTATCAATACATTTTTGCAAAAAGAAAAAAATAACACATTATATTACATAGGTATTGATTACCCTTGTTTGCATAATAAAACAACCATTACTTACTTAAATAGTACTTGCATGTGTGTGTTAAAATAATTGCAAAAGGAAAATTTCAAAAATAATTGCAATGATACCTCATGAATGTTTTACCCTAAAAATTACCTTAGCAGTCTCACATTTTTTCTATCAAGAGGCCTGATAGTCTAGATGATTATTATCTTCCATAGGGTATAAATTCAACCAAAAAGAGAATGGGGGAGAGGGATTAAAGTAAGAATAGATTCCAAGAACCATTCATCAATCTAATTTACTAAAAAACCAACACTAATAGGTTCATGCTAATCAGATACAAAGGCCACAAATATAAACACTACATTACCATGCAGCATTTTTGGGCATATGGTTTAAATTATGTTAACTTGAATCTTGCAAGGTCAGTAAAAAAGGATGCACAAGGCAGCCAAAAATAAATCCAAAGAATGACATTCAACTTATATTATATTTGATCTATAACAATCCTTGGAAGATATGTTGAGTTTTTATGATGTCCAAAAGTTGCACTTCATCCATGTTCCTAGTGAACTTGCATAAAGGCTTCCAACAAATTTGTATGCATGAATAACATAAACTAATAAAATTGTATAGTTTTCTCTTTAGATTACAGTAGCTACATGCAACTCAATCAATATCTCATTCTAATAAATAAAAAAAATTAAGATTTATTATTCAATACCATAGATCACAGAAAATATGATAAAATGTGTTCACTGAGGTCATCACATAACTCACTATGTTTGGAGAAGCAAGTTGCTTTCCACTCAACATACTAGCAACTGATCTTTTTACAAACCCATTCTCATCAACCTGCTTGTGCATACACATCAACAATTTAAATATCAACAAGAATTCCATATTAACTATTTTTTAGTAACCTTATTACAAACCTACCTTATAACATTGAAAACAAGAGAAAATTATAAAATGGACATTTTTGCCAAGGTGTGAGGAGTCAAAAACCAGGAAAAAAGAATTTCTTATCCAAAACCTACGGATGATAGTTAATTTTTGTTCAAAATTTCAATTCAGATTATAAACTCAAAGTTAACATTTTGACAAAATGATTTGACCAGGTATAGGGTTGGTTTCCATCCACACATAAGGAGATTAGTAAAAAAGGATGCACAAGGTAGCCAAAAATAAATCCAAAGCATGTCGTTCAACTTATATTATATTTGATCTATAACAATCCTTGGAAGATATGTTGAGTTTTTATGATGTTCAAAATTTGCACTTCATCCATGTTCCTAATGAACTTGCATTAAGGCTTCCAGAAAATTTTTATGCATGAATAACATAAACTAATAAACTTGTACAATTTTCTCTTTAGATTACAGCAGCTACATGCAACTCAATCAATATCTCATTCAGAAAAATAAAAAAAATGTAAGATTTATTATTCAATACCATAGATCACAGAAAATATGATAAAATGTGTTCACTGAGGTGATCACAACTCATAGTGTTTGGAGAAGCAAGCTGTTTTCCACTCAACATACTAGCAACTGATATTTTTTACAAACCCATTCTCACTAGCCTGCTTGTGCATACACATCAACAATTTAAATATCAACAAGCATTTCATATTAACTATTGTTTAATAACCTTATTAAAAACCTACCTTAAACATATAAAACAAGAGAAAATTATAAACGGACATTTCTGTCAAGGTGTGAGGAGTCAAAAACCAAGAAAAAGAATTTCTTATCCAAAACCTATGCATGATAGTTAATTTTTGTTCAAAATTTCAATTCAGCTTATAAACTCGAAGTTAACATTTTGACAAAATGATTTGACCAAGTATAGGTTTGGTTTCCATTCACGCATAAGGAGATTAGTAAAAAAGGATGCACAAGGCAGTCAAAAATAAATCCAAAGCATGATGTTCAACTTATATTATATTTGATCTATAACAATCCTTGGAAGATATGTTGAGTTTTTATGATGTTCAAACATTGCACTTCATCCATGTTCATACTGAACTTGCATAAAGGCTTCCAAAAAAAAATTATGCATGAATAACATAAACTTGTACAATTTTATCTTTAGATTACAGCAGCTACATGCAGCTCAACCAATATCTCATTCAGACAAATAAAAAATTGTAATATTTAATATTCAATACCATAGAACACAGAAAATATGTTAAAATGTGGTCACTGAGGTCATCACCAAACTCACCATGTTTGGAGAAGCAAGCTTCTTTCCACTCAGCACACTAGCAGCTGACCTTTTTACAAACCCATTCTCATCAGCCTGTTTGTGCATACACATCAACAATTTAAATATCAATAAGCATTCCATAGATTAAATTTCAAATAGAATCTATAAATTCTCCAACCAATCTTGTATTACTTGTCTAATTTGACATAGAAAGATAATTAGCTACAAAGCAGATGAGTTCCTCTCAAAAACTAGTAAAAGTTAGATTGCTTGGAAGTCAAATTAGTTTTAAATACATTAAAAAGGGAAAGTTGATACTTTCTATGAAAGAATATATCCAAGTAGCTTTATACTAAACTTCAATGAGCACAAAAGTGGAATGATTGCACCAACTATGTCATTTAAGGTTCAAGTAGCTACATATGACAATAATAATAAATAAAGGCCTCCAATAAAATTATACGAGGGTCTTAAATTCATTACCTTAAAATTCAAGTGGGAAAATATCAAAGCTAAGAAAATGTTTCCAAAAATACCAAAGATAAACTAAAATTGTTGTACAATTCATTTATTGCAACACATTGAACACCTCACAAATTAAATTAGAAAACAAATAATGTATTTTAAATTTCACTCCCTCCCCTCACCCCCTCCCCAAAATATCTAAGAAATTCCTATTTTATGATGAGAAAAATTTCATTCCATAAATATTGGTACTGCTGATAAAAACAAAACCAGAAAATGTTTGAAAAATGCTCCCCAGTTCTGAAGTTATGAAGAAAAACATAATATTGTTGCAGATTAACCCTTTTTTTGTAGTTTTAAAAGTGATTAATAAGATTGTGCCTTTCCTTTATGGGCAATACATACACTGCAAGCCTATTGGGGGGTATGGTATGGCAAATTCATGAGTCTTATAGAAGACACCATACAGCATTAGGGACTATTGTACCTCAATTTTATTTGATTGTAACACATATTGATAGACATATATGTTACAACATTACAAATAGGATTCTAAGTAAACTAGAGGGTATATGCTTGGCATAATTATTTTCAATATTTTATGCAAAAAATTACATGGCTGACAACGATGCTTAAAATGCACTCATTTCACATACCAAAAATTTTAGATTTAAAGCAATCATAAATGAATCTGATATACAATCCTGGTTGTGACCTATGCTCAAACCCAAAGCAGCCAAAATTAAACAATAATCTATGGCATGTTGTTGAAACTTCAAATAAGATGAACTGATAAGTACTTTAAAATGATACATTTTGGTACACTAAAGAATTCCTATATCTTTTGTGCTTCTCTTCCACTTGAAGGGTTTCAGAATCAAGTAAAATTAGTGTTTCATAGCACTCACCTCAAGTTCAACACCACTAGTACTATAAATATCATGCACATACTCCTTTAATTTAGCATAATCACTGTCAACATTGTCCTGAAGTTGTGTATCTTTGCTGAGAGCTCTATTGATAGAGTCTTTTCCTTTTCATTTTGCTTTCATATAATTATTCTTCAACTATAAAAACATACAGAGTAAGACAATTATGAAGAGCTCAACAAAGAAAAAACAACAACAGGAGAAAAGACAAAGGAATCATAATGCAAACATGGGCGTACATCAAAAATTGATTATCTGCAATTGAACAACTAAAGGTTTTTCCCTATCATTTATAAGCAACCAAGGAAAATACCAGAACCAAAAACAATATTATGTATATTATAATATGTGCACATATTGACATACATATATGTTACAGCATTACAAATAGGATTCTAAGTAAACTAGAGGGTATAGTGCTTGGCATAATTATTTTCAATATTTTATGCAAAAAATTACATGGCTGACAACGATGCTTAAAATGCACTCATTTCACATACCAGACATTTTAGATTTAAAAGCAATCATAAATGAATTTGATATACAATCATGGTTGCGACCTATGCTCAAACCCAAAGCAGCCAAAACTAAAAAATAATCTGTGTCATGTTGAAACTTCAAATAAGATGAATTGATAAGTACTTTAAAATGAAACATTTTGGTACACTAAAGAATTCCTATATCTTTTGTGCTTCTCTTCCACTTGAAGGGTTTCAGAATCAAGGAAAAGTAACATTTCATAGCGCTCACCTCAAGTTCAGCACCACTAGTACTATAAATATCATGCACATACTCCTTGAATTTAGCATAATCATTGTCAACATTGTCCTGAAGTTGTGTAGCTTTGTTGAGAGCTCTATTGATAGGGTCTTTTCCTTTTCATTTTGCTTTCATATAATTGTTCTACAACTATAAAAACATACAAAGTAAGACAATTATGAAGAGCTCAGGGAAGAAAAAACAACAATAAGAGAAAGAGTGCAAAAAAATGATATAGTTGAGAATCAAAATATTGAGGGATATCCTCTTACCTGATTTGAATCCATGGAATTATGATCATTCCATGCAAAAAATATAGGCTTAATAGAGGCAGCCAACTGTGAAACTTTCTCAGTGAGACCATGTAAGCAACTCATTATATGTTAGTACTCTTCATTTGAGTTGACATGATTTGGAGAGGCTCTTACTAGGCGTTCAACAAATGGTTGTGAAATCTCTATTGATGAACTAGATTTCCACTTCATACTACTCTTAGATTTAGTATGATCTAGTGTTGCCATATAATTGACAATATCTTCTACACCTACTTCTCTATTATTGTTTTCCACCTACAATACAATGTCAATTTCAACATATAGTCAGTTCAATAAAAAATTGAAATAAATAACACAATGTAAATTGAACAAAAAATCCATACACTTACTCCAAATTTGTCCATTTTGGCCTGCAACCCACCTCGGCCAAATGTATATTCAGCCCTCACATTATCTCTTGTTCTCTTGCCTTTATTACTCTTTGTCAAATATTCTGCATAACGCATACTTTCTTTCAATGCCTCCCACTGTTTGGGAGATAGAGTGGATTCTAACCTCTCGTTTCACTCCATGATTTTTTTTCTGCAATTGTATGTAAAATTGTTCATCAGAAGTCTCATCTTGTGCTTGTAATATTTTCTAGATATTTGTCCACCAATAGTGTTAAAGGCATTTTCCATTTTTTGTATAACATATTCCACATTTCATGGATCTTGTTGTGCAAAATTTAATTTGCAAATATCCAAATGGGCCCTACATCTTATGCCCAACTCAGATGCCCACCTTACAGCATTTTTCCCAATGGGTTCACCATCTCTTGATACCTCAACCAAGAATGGCTTCTTCCCTTCTTATATTCTTTCTTTTGCATTCCTCACTGTAGATCTATATAAATCTTGACTCAATCTTTGTCTTTTAACAAAAGTAGGCACATCTTTTGTTGAACCGCTACCAATATTTCTAGTTGATCCACTAATTCCATCAAAAGTTGTAGATGCAATAGGTGCACTTTGAGGCACATCAGATGCAAGCGGACTCTCTTCATGACTTTCATTAACTAGAACTCCATGCTCCTTGGCCACATCAGGTGTGGCATGAGTAGGTAGATCATTAATGGTCTCTGCAGATTTCACTTCAAACACATCCTTTATGTGTTGGCTTCTACGAGCTGGCAGCGTTGTATCTTTACTTTCTTTTTCTTTTTTCTCTACATTTTCCCTGTACTCTTTTTCTTGCCTATAAAACAAAAAAAAATATCATATCATGTCTTATATACATAAAGCTCTTGCCTATAAAATTTCATTAAACAATATTAAATAAATAATATACTACTTTTTGGATTTACAACTTGCATGTTTGTCAAACGAAGACGCGATAAATATTCATTATTCTTGGCCACGCGTTCTTCATGAAAGCGCTCACAATTTGTCACTAGAATTTCAGCATTATGATCACTATCATCTAATTTGCACCTTGAATTATTTTTCCTCATTTCCTAATGTCCAAAAAAACAATAATGTATAAATTAGCAACTTGATACAGACATAATTAACCGTAACAGAAATTGTATTAAATACAAGTTTATGATTATTTTTAATTAGTAAATTAATGGTAAGGTTATAGGCACCCTTTATTGCAGTGCAGGTTGAGCTTAGACTATGTGCTTGAGATTGTAAACATGGGTTGAGTTTTAATTTACCTTGTCATTGTAACACTCCAACCTCACATCTATGTTATATTAATATCCAATGATTTTGCAGTGGAGGGATTTGATTTGGGGGTGAAATTTTTTATCATTGTTGTTGATGTTGTTGCAATAGCAGATTTTAATGAATTTCTCCCCAATGTTCCTTCCCATCAATTCTCTCTAGGATTCTTGTATTCAAGAGTAGATAGTGGTGGTCACATTGGTATTATTTAGTGTAAATTACCATAGTTTCTTGGCATCTACATTACTTAAGAGCCAACTAGACTTGCATGTCATCATATTATTTCATTTGAAGGTTACCATGGTTTAAATAAATCTAAAAAGGAGTAATATTGACCCCGCCTATGATGTCCAAATCATACGGTCCTAACCACATAATCAATAAATAAAATAAAAAATAAAAAATCAATCTTCTATAGTCTGGTGAATGGTACTTTCTCATGAGCTACATTTTTGTTTTCCTCTTTGTCAAGAATGTGGCAACTACATATGAAAGTGTGTAATTTTTTTAAGATTTCATGTCCTAACATGTAGCCTTACTCTCAAATCATCTTTGTTAAGAAGATGGTGGACAATTGAAATCAAGATAATTAGAAATATTAGTGTCTCAAGAATCTTGGTAGTGTTCAAAGAGCCATGGAAGTGTTCCATAGGCATGAAAATGTGAAATTGTCCTTGGAAGAACAAGGATGGCTACTTTGGCTTGAAAATATCTTTCAAGCATATACATGTGTTGTACACTTAGTAAAATTTACAACTACTGGGGTGTGAAAGTGTGTTTCAAGCATATAAATGTATTGTACACTTTTTGAAATGTGTAACTATCATCACTTGTACCACTTGTTACATTATATATCTCTTAAATGTCCCCGACTCTATCCAGGAGAAATTCAAAGATGTCTAGAGAGATGTAAGTCATACTTGAACTTGTCTCCCATATCCAAAATTTGTCATAAGGGTAAAGAGATGTGTCTCTTAATTGCTAAGTACTTTTTCAAGGTCAGTTATGTCCAATAATTTTGTCTCAAGTTTTAACAGTTCTCTCTTGTAAGAGTTTGTTCATTGATCTCCTGCAACACTTAGTAGACAAGAGTGTACAAACCAGTCTACTTTCTTAAGTATGTGATATATTGGAACTATATATTTTGTAATCTGGCCACTGTAACCAGGGTTAATGTATTTTTACTGTAGCACATTCTGCTTACGAGTGTTTACTTGTTCAAATTCATTGTACAAATATAGGGGAGTATGGTTTTCACTAGTATGATTGGTGTAAGAGATACTTATCATTTCACATTTAAAAATATTTTTTTGTAGCTATGAATTAAGTTGCTACTCCTTTAAATTGGTGTAAAAGGCCATTGATGCTACAAGTATTTTGGCAGGTCAAGCTTCATACAGTGGATGGCTTGGTGAATGAGTGGGAATAGTGTGCACCAAATGGATATTACTTCATTCATGTATATGCCAAAGTAAGTAGCTCATCGATGGACAGACAATTCTGCAAAAAGTAATCGTAATGACAAATTTGGTAGAATTCACTTTTCAATATAGATTAGAAAAAATATGTTCTAGAAAGTATAATATATGAATTATAACTACTTTTTTATAGAATATTTGATTTGGGATTCAGAGTACAATTATTTGGAGTATATGCCACTGATAAATAGCAAAAGGTGCTTCCATCAAATCTTGGGATTAGAATGAGGATTCCTTCACATTGGATGTAGATTCACCATTAGGTCAGTGATAAATTTGGTGTTCCTAGTCTTTTGGCTTCATTCCTCTGTTCTTTTGTTTAATATACAATCTAATCTTTGTAGGAAATGAGTAGTCATATCTCGGTCTCTGTGGGATGAATGGGCTCTAAATGGGAGAAAATGTAAGGGATAAAATTTTAAACTCTCCCTCGTGACTCCATTTTATACTTACTTTTGTTCATGCCATGAATACGTAGTCATAATGTTCATTTTTCTTGTTTACAAATTAACACTTTGCTTCCAACCCACCTATCAGTGACATGCCCACACCTAGGACTTTATCCCTTGTGTTGAATTTTTATTTTTTCACCTCTTGATTAGACTTCACTAGAAATTGATCCTTATCTCATAATTTTCCACCGAAACACCTCTAGTTGAGCATCTAGGAATTGCAATTATAAATATCTCATAGGTACTTTTTAAAGGTACTTTTTAGGATTAGAAATTGGAGGAAACTAAGAGACTCCTCTATAGGTGAAAAGATGGGACAAAACATCAAGATGGATATTTTTGAGAAAAAAAAATTATCCTTAATAGTGAAGGTATGGATAAGGAAGACAGGGAATATCACATGGAATATCTACAAATTTGACTTTTCCCATGCCTTCACATAATAAAAAATCATTGTAACTTGATTTATTTTGAAGTCCTTATAATTTTCGTATAGTTGTTCCCCTGTAATTTAAATATTTGCCAGGGATCATACTCGGTACAACACAAGAGAAAATGAAACAAACCAATTCACTTTTTGTTTATTGCAATAGTGGCCATTCCCATTCTAACAAAACACAACTTCAAAATTAAGTTAGGTTTAAATGGTTTCAATTCATGCTAAGATATTAATGTAGTCAATTTGGGAGAAATGAAGTCCTCTTCCTAATGAAACATCCAATTTTTAAAACCAAAAGGGTTAATTTTTTCAGTAACCTTTGAAAGAAAATGAAAGGAGGATTTTATGTTAAGTATTCTGATTAACTTCTATTCTCAAATTGTCACGAAAACTTTATCAGGGTTTTGTTTGCATACACATGGTAGTAAATCATGATCAATTAGTATCAATATAAAACAATTTCCTCAATAATTACCATCATGAGATGCCTTGCTACATATAGCAGTTATCCTAATGAATATTCACCATATAAATTAAACCATGGAACAACTTAACTAAAGTAGATGGGAAAAGGTTATAGCCTGCAAATCAATCAAGAAATTTGAAAAATTATCAACTTTCAGGTCTCTGAGTTCGAAAAACAAAGTAACTGTACTGGAAAAGAATGATCATGTGCACAATATAATTTTCATGACTCGAGTAATGTAAAGAAATCTCCTCAAACATAAATATTTTGTCATAAATAATACAGAGCATTTGGAAAAAGTGTTGGTTGAATGAAGCCATTTACCATTAGACATTGAAAAAAGATCTATTAGTTAAATAATAATGGACATTGAACATGTTTATATGGGTTTGTGTTAGTATAAAGGGTAAGGGTTTCTACAGAGTGACCAACCTCTGGTGACACTTGAAACATAAAGTGACCAGTTGTGAGTGTGAGCATTAGAGCTCTCCGATTTAGAATTATTTTTTTATATAGTGCATCTCAGAGAATTTTGCAATGTCAGATTAATCCATCAGAAACAATATGCAAACTAAATCACTACAAAATTTTCGGTAGAGCTTCAAAGAAACATGTGAAATCCTATAAAAAGTTAAAACAGAAATTACAAAGAAAATTAAATAAAAAATGTTTCTTCCATAAACATAAACACCAGAAAAAGCATGCACATATTTATTTTGGGATGGTTCACATATAATGTTGGTCTAGGCTTCAACTTTCCTAGGTGTTGAAAGAGAGGAATTTTGAGCTAAGAGATGGTCAAGATGAAATAATGTGGCAAGCCTTAGAGAAATCTAGTAAATACCATGTGCAGAAGGGTTGTAACTTGTTGTTGATAGAAAACAACAGGCACTCGCTTGTCAAGGAGAGAATTTGGAGGAAGCTCTAGGGTGTCAAATGAATTCCAAAAATTGATTTGTTCATATGAACTATTTCCCACAAGGCAATCTTGACTAATGAAAACTTGTGTAGGTAGGGTATTTGTGCGACTGTAATTTGTGTTCTTTGTTTTGAAATAATGAGTTGCAAGTCATATTCATGATCATGACCACAAGGATAAATAAAATTGTCAAAACAATAAAGAATGACATTGAGAGACAATAAAAAATAGTGATGTGAAATGACAGTGGAAGAAACAAAGAGATTTTGACCAATCAATGAGAGCGGTCCTAAATACAAAGGATGAGCATATGACATTGAAGTTGGTCTCCAAAGGTCTTTTGTTGTGATTTCGCTGCCTAAACATGTATGTGAACAATAACCTAAGATGTTGTTCCAAAATCTAAAGAAGGTCCAAGCCACAAAACCCAAGTAGTGTCTCAAGGGTGTCTAAGTGATGGAGTACAAAACTAGTGTCCTAATAGATTGAGAACTTTGAACAACCCCTACCTTTGCATCACATACTTAATGAATGAAGGTTTTTTTGTAATAAAAATGCATCAAAATAGTACAAGCATTATAAAAATCATAACACTGAGTCAAAGTACAATGGTCAAGGACTGTTATAACATCTTGTCATGACAGTGGAAGCAATGATCTATAGGAGTTGTCAAGAAAAGATCATTGTCAAATTAAAGCAATGATGGTATACATATTCATATTGCATTCATATTCATATTCATATTTTATCCTTGTTTATATATGAAAACATATTCATATTGTATACAACATTTATATATGAAAACATATTCATATTGCATCCTCATTTTTATATGAAAACATATTCATATTACATTCGTATAGAAACTTTGTTCAACATTAATGCTTTGAAATAGGTATTATTCTGAAGATCTATGTCCTTAAAACATAAAATAGTCTTAGAACAACATAAAAATCTTAAATAAAAGGTCATAAAATGGGGCTCATCAATAATCATTTGCATTTCCATCAAGATCAAAATCTTGATCACTCGTGTCTGCATCTACTTGATTTTCTTCCTCATCCTCATTTGTGACATGCAATACATTCTCTCTTCTAATTTCTTCGTTGGTAATCAAAATCTCTTTTTCAAATAGTCCCTCATTGTCTTCATCCACTTCTTTGAATGTTTCTTGTAAATTAACATATTTCCCATCAAGCATTACATCAACAACTTGCATGAATTTTCATTTCAAACGAGACTCTGTTTGAATGAAATATGACCAACCTGGGCTTCTTACACCATCAATTAGAAATGATCTGTTAATTTGAAGAGGGGAAACATACAGTTCATCTATCTCTGAAAAAAATTGTCGTGTATTTGCACATACAAATCCGTACTCATCAAATTGTACTGCAGATGGTCAGATCAACTTACATTTTAATGTTATAGGAATATCTTCACCAAAATCCAGTTGAAAAATTTCTTGGATGAATCCAATATAAAACTTCTTCTCAATTTCATGAAGAAATTCAGCACTAACAACACAATCACAATTTGTCTTTCCTTTGTCTTTTTCTTCCACTCTTAAATGACTACCATTGGCCCACATTCCACTAAAATGCATAGCCCATAAATGTGGAGGTTGTGAAAGCTCACTTTCCACTATTGTTATATCTTGACCTTCTTCTTTTGCATCACTAATTGCATTAGCAATCCATTCTTCAAATTTTGGAAAAGAATCACCTTAATCAAATCATGATGTCTGCCCTTTTGAGGTCGATGTTGCATCCAAGCTTGATTCTCTTCTTCATATTTTCTACATAGAATAATGGCGTACAAATAGTAATATTAGTAATATAAATGTGTAAATGCATTTGAGTAAATAAATTATTGTGTAATTTTTTTTACCTACACCACTTATCGAACGAAGATGTGTTTTGAAGAATAAACGCATGTATTGCACTTCTTTCTTGATATGATAGCTTGAAGTAACATCCATTGCCTTCTAATACTTCACCTAGAACTCTCTCATCTTCATCATCATCCCATACACGTTGATTGAAATTTTTAAAATCTTTCATATATTTTGTGCAAGATCCCATGGCTTCTTGCATTGAATATCCCTCAGACATGTTGCCTTCTAGTTTTTCCCTAGTACAGACTATTTTTTTCAAAACCTCCATATATCGTTCTATAGGATAAATCCATCTCATTCTTACTAGGCCACAATTCTCTAGTTCATATTGTAGATGTATCAAAAGATGCATAGAAATGTTAAAGATTGTTGGTGGAAATTCTCGTTCTAATAGACAAAGGACTTCAACAACCTCCTCCCTCAAACTATCAAAATTTGAATGATCTAATACATGTAAACTCATTCTCTTTAATATTAGACCCAACCTTATAATTGCCAATCTTGGCCCCTTTGCCAAACTCAATATATTTACCACAATAGGTAAAATATTATCGATTATGACATGATAGTCATGGGTCTTGAGATGTCTCAAGCTATTAATATCAGTTTGGCTTTTGATGCTACTACTTACATATCCAATGGGAAAGCGAGTCTAAGACATCAATTGTAAGAATTGTGCACGTTGTTCCTTTGTCCAAACATAAGGAGCACTAGGTTTTCTATATTTTTCATTATCATATTTTTCAACCCAAATATTTTGACGAATCTTTATTTCTCGAAAGTCTTCACGATATGAAATAGTATCAAAATCACCAGAAAGAGTTTCTATAATAGCATAAGCTATATTTTTCTCAATATGCATAAAGTCAACAGTATGCCTAATGGCTATATCCTTAAAGTATGGAAACTTATACAATATGCACAACCGTTTTACACTGCTTTCATTACATGGATCATATCTATTGCCAGCAATCCCATCATTTTCAATAAATGACATTCTTTTTTGTCCATTCTCAATAATGTAATCACCTGTTATTAGAAATGGTGCTTCACGGTTCTCTTCTTGACCATTGAAACGTGTCTTTTTGTCGACAATATGGATGATCCATTTTAAGTTAAGCACAATGTCCACAATAAATACACTTATGCAAACTTCTTGAGTGCCTCACAAAATCCTTAAAGTTGCAAGTAGGACATCCATGGTATCCATGAACAGAGAGACTAGACAATGTGCCATATGCAGGAAGATCATGAATCATAAACAATAAAGAAGCTCTTAAAGTGAATTTGATTGAATGACCATCCCTTAAAGATTGAATTGCTTCAATTCCTTTCCATAATTCCATTAGCTCGTCATATAATGGCTCTAGATAAGCATCTATTATATCTGAAGTCACACTTTTCTTTCCTGGTATAATCAATGATAACATTGAGAAAAATGGTTTAGTTGCTAACCATGGAGGCAAGTTATAATTTATTAGAAACACTTGCCAAGTTGACCATTTAGTACTTTGATCTGAGAATGGGTTCACCCCATCTAGAGCCAAACCCAACCTTATATTATGAGGATCTTGAGAAAAATTAGGCCATCTATTATCAAATTCCATCCACATCTTAGAATCAAGCACATGTCGTTGTTTTCCATCAGTGCTCTTATTTTTGGCATGCGACTGCATAAGTTCAGCAATGTCTCTGCACCTATACATTCAGAGTAATCATGGGATTATCGGAAAGTGGTGAAGAACCTTTCTAGGAACCATGGCTGATTTCAACCCTTGTCTATACCTTACTTCATGGCATTTCGAACATTACTCTCATTTGCAAGATTTTTGAGAAATAATATACAACCATTCGCACATGTGTGGATTTTTTCATACTCCAAGTTGAGCTTATTGATTTTCTTTTTGCATTGACTTCATTTTGGTGGCAATATGGAGTCAGCTGGTAAAAATGAACTTAATAATGCCAATAATTGATCTACACTCTCATTTGTCCAACCATGTACCACTTGCAAGTTAAGAATTTGAAGGATTTTTGTCAAATGACTTAACTTGTAAATAGCATACATAGGCTTTAAAGCACCTCCATTGACTTGGCCCAATCATCATTTAGACCCTCATTCAACATTCTATCAACTTCAAACCCTCCATCAAACATTTTTTCTTCTTCATCTATGTTTGGTACCATTTCATCTATGTTTTTTGCCTCTTCATCTCTCACAATCTGCAATTCTACCATATCTTCATAATAATTGTAAGCCCAAGGGCTTATACCACTATGCCCATATCTTATCATATGTTGATAAATCATATTTATTTCTTTCACCTTTCCACCAAGATAATTTTTACATGGGCATGGATATTTGTTAATGTCCCTCTCATCAGCTACTCTCTCATCATATGCATGATATTGATCAGTAGTCAAGATTTGACGTTGATCCATCTATAATATTGTGCATTCCAATATTAATTTATTTTTTGATTTAAAGAAAAAAACATAAATCTGAAAATAGAGATTCCAAAACATTCTTGAAAGTAGTCACTTTTAGTACAGACCATAACAAAAAGAAGAGGATATAATCAGTCATTGTTTTAAGATCTATCTTACATTCATTTGAAGTTTACCTACTGAGAATTGAATATGCCTATTTTTCCTATTAGCTTACTTTCAGAAATGATGATTTCGAATTACCTCTAAATTCGTTGCAGAGGGCTTCATTGACTTCAAATTTGTTGCAAAAAACTATGAATTCCTTGCCCGCATTTTCAAAAGTCTCCAAGTCCTATCCAAACAAGCTTTATCGCCCATGCAAGTGCTTCAATACCTATACATGAGAATAATAAACATCAACAACAATCAAATTTCATTCCCATGCCAACAATTATACATTTTCCAAGTTGTTTGACTTATAAATATAGACAAGTTATGTAAACCACTAGATAAATAGCATTTAAAAGAAATAAGAAATGGGTTATGGATATTCATGAACATATAATAAGAAGTGGATATGAGTCTAATTTTTTTGTGACAAACGCTCTTCTAAACATGTATGCAAAATTTGGCAACTTAAAGATGACATGTAATGTGTTTGATAAAATGTCTGCCCATATGTAATCTCTTGGATTAGCATGAAAATGATAATCTAACAGCTCCAAAGAACAAAACGAAGAAAAAACAACCAGAATTGAAAATAGGAGGAGATGCAGCTAGATCAAATTTTGCATGGTCTCACAAATATCCTAGTGAAATTAGGTTGGATAATAAAGAAAATGGAGTAGTTTTCAACTTCAAAAGTGATGAAAGAGCAGAGAAGAGAAAATAATTCTATATGAAACAGGAAGAAAAGATGAATGCTAAGGAAGCTGAGATGAACCAAATTCAAGCAAAAAAATAGGAGGAAATGGAGGTTGAAATAAAATAACTACGTAAAAGGCTCACTTTCAAAGCCACACCCATGCCCACTTTCTACCAGGAAGCATCATCAACAAAATTAGAGAACAAAAAGGTGTAATATACTGGCATAGAGCTCGTGAACTTTTTTAAAAAAATTGCTTTGTGTTTTTCATAAATTATTTTTCTAAATATAATTTATGAATTGTTCTACAAGTGCAAAATGAACATTGAACTTTCCCATAGCATCATATTTTCAAGGCTTGTATTCTCTTGTCAACCTATGAAAATAGAGTCTAAGAATTCATACAGTCCTTCCCCACATTTTATGTGGTATGCACTCTACATCCTATTTCTTTCATCAAACATTTGAAGGATTTTTTAAGCTATCAAAGGAGTGGTAGAGATAATCAATTCTATTATCATAGGGATCTTCTAAAAAATATATAGGTTCTTAAAAGGAAGACATAAAAAACCCTATATACTGGACTGTATGTTTTCAACGGTTTAGTTTTGAGCTTATGTGAAATGGGAGCTTATCATAGCACATGTATCCTAACATGAATGATCTAGATGCATAAAAATTGAGATTGGGAATAATAGTGAACTTAACTATTGATGTAGCTCATGCCATAGAATATGTTCATGATGACTCTTCCTTACAACTGTTGCACTATAACACAAAATTTACAATTTTTCTTTTGAATGAAGACATGATGGCTCATGTTACAGTTTTGGTATAGCAAGATAATGGTGTAGCATTCACAATTTTAGTTTCTTCAACCCTAGCACTCAATGGTTGTTCCATAGGCTACATTTTCCCATAATATGGGCTAGGTTAGAGGGTTTCTACACAATGAGATTTGTATAGTCATGTGTTTCTACTGTTGGATCTGAAGTTACAGAATAATAGAGAGAGCGGATAAAATAACAAGGTTCTTAAAACCTTATTCAAAGTTTTGTATGCAAACTCTCTATCAAAGTCTTAAGGTGGAATGTTCATGGTATTCAAAAGGGACAATGTCCATGAGTCTACAGGGCAATCTACAATGACAACTAGAAACACTAAAATATTTCAACAAAAACTCATGACATGTATGATGGTGGTCTTCAAGTCAACATGACTTGTGGATACCTAAACAGAGGGCAGTCAAGCCATAGTCATGAAATGCATGGGGTAGAGTGTGAATGGATTTTCTTCAAATCTTAAGTGCTAACTGTGAATGCAAATGATAAAGGCGGTTGAAAGTGAGTATAATGATTGTTAACAAATTAGCAGAAGGAAGTGTTCGGGATAGTCAACAAAGGTAACTGAAGAGAAAATGTAATAGAAGATGCCTTGTTTAAACAGGAGCTTGATGTCTCCCTTTTTCTGGCCACATCAAAATCGACTTGCAAATGAGTTTGATCCATTGCACAGAATTGAAAAGGGTTTTTACTACTATCAAAATTGTTAATTCCTTTTGCCAAGTATCAAGCATAATAACCATGTGCTATCAAAGGACCAAGGAATGACAAAGAATGATAGTAACTTAAGGGCAGTATGGTGTTCATGTGCCCTATAGGACAGTCATGAACAGAGGTAGTGGTTATTATTTTAATGTCAATAAAATCTAACAGGGTGAACAATCATAATAAGCATGACAAAAAGATACAAAGGTTCATGGAAGTTCCTTGTGAAGATACATGACAGAGTAAGATATTATAGCATGTATAGAGGCTTGTGATTGAAAATTAGTAAAGAGGTAATAGCAAATGTTTAAAGGGAAAAATGAAGATAAAGGGACTATATAAGAAACCTCTACATAGACAAGGTGATGGGTTCAGACTAGTTGAAGATGCATCTAAAGAGAAACTTAATCCCATGTGGTGCAGGAGCACCTAGAGCATACATTGATGAAAGTTCATTATTTGAAGGAGGGAATTGGGATAAAAGGGGAATTTTGAGTCATTTAATGTTAAATAAGGTCTTTGAGACCATTATTCATGTAATTGGGAGATTTTTAATGTTAGTTAGTTCAAAAATGCAAAAGGTTGCATAATAATGTACTTATTATCAACAAATTGTTAAAAGTGCAAAACTAAGCATTGTAAGGGTCTAGTTGGTTGGATGGTTAGTTTTAGGTGTTCCATAGTTGGTTTTTGATTAAAAAATGTATTTAAATCCTTGTGAATGCTCGAGCAAAGGTGGTTGGATCATTTTGAAGGAAAAAATCAATAAAAAAAGCCTTTGTTTTAAGTTATTTTCTAAGTTTTCTTGCATTCCCAGCCTGTGTATGGGTCTGTACAGCAGGGGTTGGCTCCAAAATGAATTGAATTGGTTTTAGCATAATTTTAGCCTCATTTATAATCTATTATTGTAGCATCTTATTATGTTGGAACAATTTAGTGGTTGATTTCTTGCAGGCAGCTTTGAAAACAGGGTATAAGGGTTTGGTTGCCTAAATGAGCTAGAAGTCCATTCCACATTTTTTTTACCATTGTTCCTTGGTGGAATGGACCATTAGAATATAGGAGTAGTTTTAGGATTCAATTAATAAATTTTTGTGAGAGTTTTTAGGAGAATCTCCACGTTGTCCCTGCAAGAAGTCAAATTGTCTGCCTTTTAAGCATAGCTAGGGCATGGGTTTTTGAGATTTGCAAAGATAATAGGCTATAACTTGTTTTTTCCTGAGTGGTTAGGTGTATTTTTATGTTTTTTAAGAGTATGAGAGGTTTAGGAATGCTTGTTGTGAATAGAAGGTTGAGAACCCTATTGGAAGAGGGTGAAAAAGAGTGAAAATTGGTTGATTTACAAAGGAAGTGTATAGTAAACATGAGGGAAGCCTAATGAAGTTTTTTTTTAAGCATGTACAGGAAAAATTATGAAGGATTCAAGTGGTATCAGGTTGGTGAGCATTCTGGACATGGGTAAATCAATAAGCCCTAGTTGAAAAGGTGAAAAATGAGGGTTTAAGGGAAATGGGTCTAAGTGAGAATGTGAGGACCTGAGAGTTGTGAAATATTGAGTTTTTAAAGTTTTTTTAAAACTATTTTGGGGTTTGAAAAACTGGTGATAAGTTTAAGAGAGGGTTCCTTTGCAAAAGAGGGCTAATTGGAGCCCGTTTTAGCCTAAAAAGTCAGATTGAGTCTTGATGTTCTTAAGCACCCTATGGTGGGTTTTTGATATGTTTTGTTCCAAGTTAATGGGTCCCTAGAAGTGTAAATAATTTGTGATTTTGGTTGGTTTATTGTATGAAAATGTCTGAAAACTGGTCTTAAAGTCCTACTAGGAAATGGTGGCTTGAGAAGGTGAACTTGCATTCAGAAGTTGGGGTTTTTAAGGTGAGTTATCCTTGTTATATTGGGAAATTTAATCTTGTTAGATGCCTCTTGGGGTCTTGGAGAAGGTTTGAAACAATATTAGTGTGGATGAGACATTTGGGTGCCTTGTGCACTAAAGGAGCAAATTGGTGTTCTGAGAGGCCTTTTAGCATCAACTTGTGAGTTCATGGTTTGAGTTCTCCCTTGTTATGCATCACCATGTCCTTCCAAGAGATTTTTCCATGTCAAATCTTTCTCACATGCACTATCTTCATGCAAAGGGCAGTTGTGGCATTTATGAGGGAGGTTGGACAATTTGGTGGCCTTTATGAGCAATCTAGGACAGCAGATAGAGATTTTCAAAGATAGTTTGCAAGCATTCGAAATGAATTTCTAGTCCTTTTTCAGCACTCTATATCACCCAAGAAACAGGCCTATTCCTAAAAAGGATAAGTCATGCCCGTGAAATAAATAGATCCCCTACATATTCTGCCAAGGAGAACAGTCAAATTACCCCAAGAGGGACAATAGTTATGATCAATGTAGTAGATCCACCACATATTTTTAAATGAATATATATCACCCAAGAAACAAGCCTATTCCTGAAAAGGATAAGTGGTGCAGGAGCACCTTGGCATAATTAGGCCTCCATGAAACAATTTTTGGAATTTGGTTCAATATTGTTGTTTCCACTTTGTAATAATTTTATTTGAGTCATTTTTCATATATTTTAGGTCATTATAAGGGTCAACATTCAATGTTTTGTCAAACTTGAACAAAGGTAAAAAGTTGTCAACTTACCAATTGTTATGTAAAAGTTGCATAGAAGGGTCATAGGTGGTTCTAAGCATTAAGAAGAAGTTAGAATTTTGAAAGATAGTTGAAATGCCTTTATAAGTTCTTTGTAAACCATTTTCAACTTGATGGTGGTTGTAGAATTGATTTGGAATGAATAAAAATACTGTTTTCATGCATTATTTATGGAAATTTGTTGTTTCCAGGTCTTGTAAGGAATTGTATGGGATTGAATTGATGCAAAATTGTTTGTAAGTTTTGGTAATGTCAATCACCTTCTGGATGGACTTAGTTTCATGCATTTTGGTTTCCATTTGAGTTAGATATCATCATTTCTCTCTTAATAGTCTAAAACCCTTACTAGGGTTAACAATGAATCAAATTAATTATATTTCTCTTTATTCTATTCGTCAAATCATCTGGTTTCAGTGATAATGTTTTTTTATGTATATGCTTTCATATTCAAGTGGTTTTGAATTAAGGCTATAATATTTGAGGCATGGAGGATTAATGTTTGATTGGCTTTCCCTGAGTTTATAGTATGAAATAAAGTATTTAAGGGAACATAGTCTAGGGTTTTACAAAATCTTCAAGGAAGTGGGCATATAATAGTTTGTTAAGCTTTATTAAGTCAAAAAAAACATGTTTGGACCATTGATCAATGGACAATATGATTGGAACCTATACATCTAATCAACCATGTTTGCCATAGAGTCTGAGATAGTAATTTTTCAACAAATTTGTTCCAAGAGACCTATATCTCATCTTGCAATATGTTTTAAATAAGGAAAATGGGTAAATAATAATGTGCTTGGGATTTCATGTTGTAATTTGTGATAAAATATGTGGCATATCTACTAGAGAGAGGACACGGTAATGAAGGAATCACACCTAAAACATCAAATATATGTTCTTGGGGCTTGGAATGAGATTGAACATGTCGAATTATTCCTAATTAAGTTGTATCAAGTGATGGTTTGATGGGTTTTGTTGTATAGGCTAAATTTGATGTTTGTAGCAAAGGTGCCATGGTATGCATCTTAAGGACAATCATAATGAATTGACAAAAATTGAAGAGGCAGACATTGTGTTTGTTGTTTTGGGTTGAATTAGGGGTGTTTAAGGTATTTGAAGATCTTGAGTGAATTTGGAACTCCTATTTTGAATGTTTGAGTTGAATAGTGATTTAGAGGGAAATATAGTTGAATAAGTGTGTTAAAAGAAGGTGAATTAGAGATGCTTTGATTTAGTCAATTTAAGATTGTTGAAAGGTGTTGTTCACTTCCTCTGTGCTCTGCATCAATAAGTCATCCCCATGAAATAAATAGATCCCCTGCATATTCTGCCAAGGAGAACAGTCAAAAACTAACTATTTCCCCAAGAGTGAATAATTATGATCAATGTAGTAGATCCACCACATTTTTAAATGAATATGTATACTATGCAAAAACTATTTTTCCTGGAGGACAATAGTTATGATCCATGATGTAGATCTGGTGCAGGAGCATCTTTCCTAGATTAGATTGAGTTTTGATAGATCAAATTGAGAAAGTGAATTGTCTTCCTCTGTACTCTGCATCAAGATCAGACCCGTATGAGCAATAGTAAAAAATATCACAAGAAAATGAAATAAAATTCCAACCTAAAAGGCTTGCTACCAGAAGTTCCTTGTGAATGGATGAAAGAATTTTTAAAGAATCAGGAGATATGAAGGAATATTTTGAAAAATTTGATGTTCATCAAGAAAAAGGTTTTAAATCACGTGGAAGAAAACAAACGATGGAGAATATTGATTCTATGGGGGGAAATCTTGAACCTAAGAGAGTGAAGTAGGATGCAACTAAACAGTATCTCATTGGAAATGCTCCAAATGTTTTAGTTGTACACTTAAAGATATTTACGCAAGATTTTTGGGGTTGTTTAAGCAAAGTGAGTGGCCATGTAACATTCCAAGACAAACTTGATTTAAGCCCTTATCTTGATCCCAAGTGTATTGAAAAAGAAAGCTCCATATATAGCTTGACTAGAGTTGTGGAAAATTTGGGCAGTATGAGAGGTGGTCACTATGTTGCTTATGTGAGAGATCCTCAAGATGAAAAGCAACAAGATATTGTGGTGCAGGAGCACTTGATCATGAAATTCCTTCAAAAGGCTAATTTTTCAAATTTGTGTGTTCAAGCCTAAAATGATTTGTCAAGGCTATGTAAAGACTAATTTCAATATATTAAAGCCATGTAATAGGTCTAAGGTAGTCAAAGAGATGAGAAAATACAAAACTTGTGATATTGTCAAATATGTGAAAAAGAGCAAGAAAATCAAGGGATAGGTCATTGGATTTCAAAAGGCAGATGCCTTAACTATTTGAAACATCTAGAAATCATTTGTGAAAGAGAGGAAAACAACAATTTTTGTAATCTTGAAGATTTGAGATCAATAAAAGTACCCTGTTTCAATAAATTTTTGAGTTTCTTCTTGATTTCATTCACTTGTACAATTGGTATAGTAGTTTAGGACTTTAAATATTATATTTTTTTATAGATCAAAGAGTAAGCTTTCATTTAAACCCAATTAGGAGGGAATCCACCAAAAATATCATCAGTTTGAGTGCATTTAGTGAGGTTCAGTCTGCAACCCTCAAATAGGATTTTGAGAGTCCTCTAAAGGAAAGTTGGCCATTCCACTGATGTAGGACCATTTAGATCGGTGGAATGGATTGATTTTAATTGTTTCAATTAGAATGTGTGCTTAATGTACAGGGGAAGGCAATATTTTGGGTTGTATGATGTTGTTTCACAGGAAAAACAAAGTTTTCCCAATAGAAATGAATGGCTCCAAGGTGGCAATCGATATAAAGGCATGCATGAAGGTGGAGGATGAGTTTATAAAGCTTATGCATGATTTTTCCATGTTTTTGGTGGTGGTAGGAGTATTTAAGGTTTGTAAGTACCTTATTCAACAAACCCTCCTTTGTAGGGCTTGATTTGTGCATAAAATAGGGGTTTTTTTGGAACAGTGATTTATGGAGCCTTTTGTTGCTAAAAGTGTTTGATTCTTCAGTTTTGTGACATGATGAATGATAGTTTTCAATCCTTTGGTATTTGGGTGATAAATTGTGAGCACTTTATTGGTAATTTAGGCCTAAATTAGTAGCCCTTTCCAACAAACAATTCAAGAATCTGGTAATTTCTTTATGACAAGCTACTAATAAATTTTGATATGTTATGATGTTTTAAAAAAGGCTCCTAAATGTACATTGGGAATGTGGATATACAAAATGAATGAAAATTATTCACCCAATTTAAGGGTTTATTGACCTACTAAGAGTATGTTGGTTTGATTGCTCAAAATAGTGAATCTGTTGGAACAGTGAAAGGAAAGGTTGTAAACATTTGGAAATTGCTTTGTTGATGTTGTTACATATGACTCCATTTTTGGATAGGGTCTAGGAGAGATTTTATGTTTTTGGAGTTGTGAGCAAAGATAATAATATATGCATGAATGATGACTTGACTGCAGAAAGAACAGTAAGTTTGAAATGGACAGAGTTGTGTGGGTTATTTCTTTTAAAACATGATAAAATTGATGTCTTGAAGGGTTGATAACTGGTAATAGAAAAAATGTGTGGATTGTTTTTGATGTGCCTTGTAAGGTAAGTGGAACAATGAATGAATTGGTGCATGTTAGACTGCTAAAATGGAAGACTTTGATAATACAGTGCATTGTGAGTGTGACAAGGTTCTTTTCAGTTAAAAGTATGTTGTATATAGTGGTTTGATGGTTTGGTATTGGGCTAATAATAGTGATGCATGGTTTAGTTATCTTCTTGCCTTGGATGATGAGTATATTGGTGATTTCTTGGTGTACTAATGATGTAATTTGTTGAGCTTGAGAACTTGATGAGTTTTGTAAAGATGGTGAATGAGTTTTGATTTTGATGTAAAGTTATAATTTGATCTTCTCCTGATTCAAATGGGGATTGAAATTCCCTAATGAAATGAGGTTGTTGATGGTTTTGGTATGATGCTTTTCATCATATTTCTAATGATGATTGTACATATCAGATTAGATGGTATTACATCAGTGATCCACATGTGAGCAAGTCATCCTTATCAGATGTTCTTGGAAGTGAAGCGTACTTTTTGTTTTATCAGAAATTATAGCATTGTAATGAATGAATTTTATGCCTGATGTTTGGCATGCTATTTTTTATTCTTAGGTTTGTTGTTGCACTTAAAAATGGAGAAAGCATCTAACAAACAGGTTTAAAAGAAAAGTGTATTTTTGTTCGATTGAGAGGCACACAAATCTTGTTCTGAAATCTGTTATTTTTCCCTGTGGTTCTGAATTCACTACTATAAATGATTGCAAGATCACTTGTATGTGTGCATTTATACAAATTAGAAAGTGTTTGAATATTGGGAAAATAGATTATTAACACAGTGAGGTCTTATGTTTGTTGAGCTCATTTTCAAGTGGATTGTTGGGAAGATGGAATTTGAGCCTAGTGAGGGTTTTTTTAATGTTTGAAGAATGCATTTTCAAAAATCAAACCTCAGAAGAGAATATTTGGATTGTACCTATAGATGTAATGACTGATCAATACCTAGATGATTTATTAATTACTTGTATCAACGAACAAAAGATTTACAAAATGTATTCTTTGCATGTAAAATATAGAGTCAAATCAAATTTAAGATCAAAAAAAAAAAATACTGAAAAATATCTTTATTTTTTCTTTTGTAAACCTACTAATTACTTTTCTAGTAGGGATTAAGTTTACACATCCACCATTTTAGGACAGCTCTTTTAGGTTGTGCATAGGAGACTCAAACTTGGACATAGCTTTTACAAGCTCATTCAAAAACCAACAATCTTGGAAAAGACTTGCATACCCACAAAATAACAGTAGAAGAAATATATGTCACAAGTATTGTTTTCAAGGGAAAAATCCAAAACAAAGAAAAAATAATTAATCAAAAACCCTTATCCCTTTATCCAAAAGAATTTGTGGGCAGACTAAAACAATTTTTTAGGGTTTTTTTAAGTTCTATGAATTTCAAACTTCATGGATTAAATTCAGTGAACCCTATGACTTAGGTCTCTACTGATGGAAACAGCTAAGGGATGTTCTTACTACCATTTTCAACTAATCTTTCTTTCCCAAATAAAATTAAGAAATGTGTTGGACATAGTAGGTTGCTTGTCATGTGCTTGTCTTGTGTCCCATGTTACACAAATGAAACATGCAGTGTTGTTTACAAAGTTAAAAGATGGTACACAACAATAGAATACCAATGTGTCCATTTCACATACCATAGCTAAATGAAATCCAAGTCATACTTGTGTCATGCATACAACTTTTGTAGGTATTTCTGGAGGTCCAAAAGCCCCAACTTGAAGTACAAGCTTCTACAGATATACCAAAAGAATGCTTTGCTTACCATACATGAAGAAGAAACATAGAATCACAATAGAAAAGGAATCCAAATTTATTGTCTCACTATAAAGATGATTCCCCAGTCTTACCTATAAAGCTATGTGTTGTTGAGCCTGAGCTAAGACATTCTCTTGGTTTGGTTTTGGTTGACCACTGCTATGAGAAGGAAATAAGATGGCCTCAGTTAGATTGTTGGAAGTACAGATTAAAAACAAATAATATATATTCAACTATATTATATCCTCATGCATATCAATACCTAGTTGTAGCACGACGAACAATCAAAGTTTTATCTCCCAATTTAGGGAAGCACATGCAATGTCTATCATACGTTGGATCCTAATATTTTTGATAAAAGTGATTAGCATCTTGAATATGACAAGAAATAGTGATGCTTGTATCAGAGTACTGAAAATGCCATTTCAAATAAAATTTGTTCAAAATTTACAAAAAATATCAGCATGCAGAAAGGCTCACCTGGTAGACGCAAAACCCGTAACCCTTTGAATTCTTGGTATCTCTATATTTACATTCACCTGTGTTCTATGTAAAATTTCAGATCTTTTTCATCTTGTCTACTATGATATCAGAAACAAACTTGAAAACAAATATGAAAAATTTGAAGGTTCTTATTTAAATTCACCATTCTCATAACTGAATTGCTTGTGTATTCACAGTCACACCACCATATAATGAAATAATTAGGAATGACTTTATAGTTGTCATCAGTAGGTGGAAAATTAGTTTGAGAACACTAATTATATCAATTCTATTGAGGTAAACAATGAAAATAGACTATTACCTGTTTTCTTGTAGATGGCCCACGGGTTAAAAAAATGGCAGCTAGGGCATAACATTTTCTACAGATGTTGATCATTAAATATCCAATACAATAATCACTTCTTGCCACACCCATTTTAAGCTTTCCCGCCAGAAGAACCTACATCCAAGTGCGACGTCACGGCTATAGTAGCAGATGCGAGAGCCAACTCAGAGCCATAGAAAAGATGGGAAAAACATCAGTTTCAGTTTTAATTTTAGGGAAAAGGTGTCGGAAAATTAATTATATTTTTAGGGAAAAGCTATTTTTTCTATTGTCTTAATTTGAGACAATATAAAATTAAAAAAATAACTTAAATATGTTTAATTTCTATTGTCTTAATTTGAGAAAATATAAAATAAAAAATATAACTTAAATATGTTTAAAATAAAACTAGCAATTGCACCTTGGTGTGCAATGGGTATGCCGAAGAGGTGTGGAAGGTCATTAAGAGAAAATTTGGGTCTACTTTTTGCATTCATCAAATGGTAGGGTCTTTATCAAATGATATTGTTTGTGTGGAAAAGGTCTCGATGTATTGTGAAGATTTCAAAAAAAAAATTGCAAGTTTGTATAAATGTTCGAAAGGATATTTTATTTTCTTGGTACAAATAAGGACCAACAAAAGTAGAAAATTTTGAAACATTCTAGATCATTGAAGAAACTCGCAATATTCAAAAAGAAAATGCACTCTATGATGGATGTTAAAGGTACAATAAAGCCACCTAGACAATTTCCTTTGAAGGTGGGAACACAAACAAAAACACAAAGTGCAAAGTCAATACAATTATCTGATCCAAGAAAGGAAATGAGTAAGATATGATCTGGATTTGATAGGCATGTTTTTTGGTTCCTTGCAACATAGTATTGACAATGCAATAATGACAAATGGTGTGCAGAGTAATAATAAAAAGGCTCCTTCAATAATTTCTAGTGAAATTAGAAATGACGAGCTTCAAAAGTGAATAATGCCACGTCCTACAAGTGTGCAGAAACAACTTACTTCAAAGACTCCAATCCAAAATCCTCACTAGATCAAAGAAATCTTTCAATGCTTTTAAAGCCAATACCAAGACTTGTAAACAAATTTGAAGCAAGGTCAGTAAAAAGGCCAATGCCAAAAACCAGACTTGTAAAACTACTAGATAAAATTCACTTGACCCCTATTTCAAGGTACATGACCAAAACTAACTCACTTCTATTAACACATGTATAATTTTAGTCTCTGCTATCTTATTTTAGTTAAGTTACATACTCAAATTTTATATTAAAAATGTCACCTACATTTAATTCATTTTAGTCATTCAACTCACATTAGATCTTTTAAAGGAGATGATTTTTATTTTTGGAAGTGTATTCTTGAAAATGATTTTATGTAAGAAATATAATGTAATATGGGTAAAAAATCATTTTTTAAAATTTGATATTCATAATTAAACATACTTATTCAAATTATACAACATATTTGTATGACATAGACTATTAAATATTACAAATTTCTATTTTAAAAAACTAATTTAAATTTACAAATTATGGATAACTCCTTTTCCAATAAGTATTAAGTTAGGTAGAATATAAATGAACTAGAAGATTCAATTTGTATATATAGACATTAAAATGCTAATATTAAAATTTATAATAAGATTTTAAGAAATCAAAAGTTTTTATCATTACAAATATACATGAAAACAATTCATACATATTTATTCAAATTTACTATGTATATAATTTACTTTACTATTTATTTTTTAATTATTATTTATTTGTATATAAAATTGTTTTACCCAAATTAAACAATTATAATTATATTTTAGAAATAGGTATTAATCATTGTACAATATTAATCTTGATATTTAGTCATTTTTATTTGTCTAATATTAGTCATTTATTTAGTCATTTAGTTGTGATTTTACACGATGACCAAATTAGTCACTTATAAATGACCAAATTAGTCATTTATTTGTCAAATTCTACTAGTGTTAGTCACGTAGTCATTTATTTGCCAAATTCTACTAGTGTCATATGATTCGAACATCCACTATCAATCAACCATTCGTCTCAATTTATTTTGACAAATAATGTGATGTCAGTGTTATCATTAGATTTGGGATAGATGTTAGAGATATCAAATCTAGGTTCACCCTTTTCTACCAAAACTAAACAATCCTCGTGATCTAATTCATCATCTAAAATATTGGCATTCTCATTAACATAATAGGCCTTCTTATTGATCTTTTTTAATTTTTTTCATTTTTCTTTTCTCTGGACACTTATTTGCTAAATGACCAATCTTTCCACATCTAAAGCATTTAAGAGGTAGCATATCTTTGTACTTGTCGGTACCATTCTTTAGTTTTCTTGTGAAGTGTGCTTCCAACACCTAAATTTTCACTATCTGGATCATCTTCTATTTTTGTGGCTTTGAAGGTTGTTTCAGATTTCTCCTTTTCTTTTCCAAATTTTCTCATCTCAAACATAGTCAAGGTGCCAAATAGTTGTTCTCTGGTGAATTTCTTTGGATCATAAACCTCCTCAATAATTAAGATCTTATCATTGTAGATCCCTGATAGGGTCATCAGAATCTTCTCCATAACATATTCATTTGTCAGCATACCTCTTTGATTTTTAACTTCATTTACTGCATTGTCAACTCTCTAAAAGTAGCTTGCTATATCCTCACCTTCTTCCATCTTCAGGTTTTTGTATTTGTGCTAAGTTGTCAACTTCTTTGATAATTTGACTCTATTATTTCCTTCATAGATTTCTTTTAGCTTTTCCCAAACATCATTGATAGGTTTTCATTAGGTCCCATTACTTTATAATATTAAATGTTAATAAGTTGACCAGGCAGTGTCCAAGGCAGTTTGCAATAGAAGATAATTTAGATAACTCATCTTAGATTTTTTTTTTTTCTTTAAACTATTGAAGTCAATTTTACTCTAAGGCCATCTAACTACTTAAATAGGAAATAATTTATTCTAAGAAAATCGGAAATATTAAACTAGAAACCACAAAATAACTAATTTAGAAAGCATAACAACTAAGCTAGAAAGCACAGGAATAAATAAACTAAACAACTGATAAACTACGGAAGTGGGAAAATGAGTAAATAGATCATGAAACATTCTCTTAAATAGTAAAATATTCTAACAATTGCAACAAGTAACTCATAATAATTGAAAACAAGGAGTGCTCTGAAACTTCAAACTCAACAACTGACAAACTTAATGATTTACTACTGAATGGTTATCTAGGTAACAAAAACAACATAACAGTAAGTACTTATCTATTTTAGCTATCTTCCCTCGAGTGGCCAGCTCATGGGTTATCACATTCGTTCTCAAGTCACATACACTACTGGTTCTAAAGTTCTTCCATTAATGACAATTTTCATCCATGGTTCAACACCTCAACAATTGACAGAAGATAGTTCTTTATTCATAAGTATTCAGAGATCATGTTAACAACATAACATTACTATTGAGCATGTTTTTTTCTTAACTTCAGGAAATCGCATTTTTATAGAAAATATTTTAACTAAATCCTAGATTTCAAATGGCGTGGATAGCCATTGAAAAATTCTATAACAGTTTATAACTAACTCCTTTATCTTTAAAACCCATTACATAAACATTAAGAAGGCTTGAGACGAGCCATGAAGTTTTTGATTAAAATATCATAACAAAAATTAAATTAACAACAACTATATCTTCGGTTCATCAGCCTGATGGTCAAGAGCAGGTTCCTAGCATCTATCTTCAATCGTTATTAAGGCATGTGTTGGTTAAACATTTTGTAGCTGCTACATGACGTATGATTATTGCCCTACAAAAACACTCAAAACAACCCATTAAACCTGTATTGGTAGATTACCTCAATTGATCATAAGAAGTAAATTTTGCATAATTTTCCTTAAAGATAAGCAATTATTTCTCCTAAAGTTTAATTAATTGGCAAAGACTGAGGATTGAGCTTATATAAATAGGTTTTTCTGGTTTCATTATGATGAGGTTATTTTTACCTCATCATTTCCTTCCCCTCCTAGTTCCTGGTAGGTCCTCCTACTCCATAGTTGTAACCCTAACTTTTATTCCATTCCTCATATCTGGCACTAAGGTCATACTTATCTCTTGCTATTGAATCAAAATCTATAGGGTCATGGATGAACCCTCTGTGAAATACAACACCTTCTCTCCATTCATTAAAAACTCTATCATTTTGATCTGTTGAAATATGGAAAGAAGGAGGTGGATTAAGCAGCAAGGGAGGTCTATACCTCATCCCTATCTAGCTTGTCCTGAGGTCTCTTAGAATTTTAAATAAAGCATTTTCCCTTCTGAAAGACCATCTGATATTAAGAGGAGAGGTGGCCTCTCTTTTCTTGAGATGAGTTGGTAATGGATTAAATCTCTCCTCACAAGCATGCCAGGATTTTCCAATTAACTTTTGTCCATGTTCCATATAATTATTGTAACAGAATCTAAGACTTATCATATCTTTCTTTCATTTTATCATTTACCAGGAGAGACAAAAAGGTGTCTTTAAAACCTGTAGGCTTAGCATTAGGTGATCTTATTTTAAGACCCATAGTTCTTTCTACTTGTGTGTATTCTTTGGTGTGTTCTTGCCAATGAACCTTGTTTTGCATAGTAGACAACAAAGCTCTTAACTGTACTTCACCAAAAAAATAGATTGATGAAGAAATCAGTATGATTTTCTAATAAAAGATCATGTAAAAAGAATTCACATTGAAAATCTTTGTCTTCAGGGGTTGATTCCACAAATATTTTAACAAAAAATTTATCATTAGGCTCATAAGGTTGATCATTGTAGATTCTGAACATTTTCCAGCTTATCCATTGCTCATTGAGAAACATTGAGTACAATCTTGATGGCCTTCTACAAGATAATAGACAATCTACTAGCTAACATGCATCTTTCTTCCCTTTATAAGTCAAGTGAAATGATTCTTTAAGAAGCACCAATTCATTTTTTAACCTATAGTTCTCAGTTTGAACATTTCTCAAGAAATAGCATTTTTCCATCCATTTCATAAGTAATGGGGGAATGTGAACCTGGAACCATTCAGTTATAATTGGCTCAGTTTGGATTTATTTTGATTCCATTCTTGGTTTCACAATGCTTTCCTGTAAGTCATGTTCTAGCTCTAAAATTTTGCTAAGGGAAGCATTTAATTCTTCTTTTTGTGTCTTCTTGTCTTCCTCAAAAGCTGAGAACATATGCATAAAATTCTTCTTTATCATTTCAATTTCTTTATTTTTTTTAGCAATATCAGCATTATAGGTTTTATGTCCTTGACTTAATTCTTGAATTTATTATTTTAACTTATAAATCAATGTATCTTTGTCTTGTAGTTGCAATTTCAAACCCTGAATTTCCTGATCTCTTTTATTTATTACAACAGCATGCACTGTTAACTCCTATTTTTGTAATTCAATCTATTTATTATTTTTGTACAATTGTTTCCTTAAATCATCAATTTCTATCCTAAATTTCTCTATCTTTGCATTAGTATCTCCTATTTTAGTTGTCTCTACAATTCTATCAACAATGAGAGATAAATGACCTAAAAAATTATCTCCCTCATCCTATACTTTTTCTTGAATTTCTTTGGTGAGGACTTCCTCCAGGTATTCTAAGTGGGAATGCATTTCCTCAACCAAATTTTCTCTTTCTAGAGGCATTTCCTCTTCATTAACAGGATCAAAAATCTCAATGGGTTTTGATGGTCATTTAGGCTTCTTTTTCTTTGAACTACCTTCCATACTTTGCATTGGGGTTTCTGTGAATTCAGAGGCTAGACGTTTACTTCTCCTTAAAGGAGGAATACTTTGGAAGGCGACAGGTGTCTTCCTTTTCCCTTTCCTTTTTCTCTCGAGACTGCTCCCATCTGAATAGATGAGTTCAACATGCTCTAGCTGATTAGGGGTTTTGAATTCATCATTCAAAGATTTTGGTGCTTCTTCACTAGGGGTTATGGGAATTGGAGCTTTTGGAGCTTGAGATCCCTTAGGGGAAATTGCTCCAGACGGTGAAGCAACTTGGTTAGATGTTTCCCCCAATCCTGATTTCCTTTTAACTAAAGACTTTTTTATTTTCCACAAAAGCTTTTCCCACTTACCCTCTGATTTCTTGCGAAAATGGTATTTTTCAAATTAATTGAATTAATCCATGGTGTTTAAGTGGTTGTGACCCCATCTTATATCTTTCTATAGAGGAATTTATAGAGCCACATAAATTTTTTGGAAAATTAACCCTAAGAGCAAGTTTTTCCTTTCCATGGTGAAAATGGATGAGCATTTGAAATGCAAGTCCTACTACAACAGTGAGTTGTCCTTCACAAGTGAAATATTTTATAATCCAGGCTACAACAGTTCCCCAAGGTTCTAGTATAAAGGTTCTCTAAAATCCCTTATTTTTTCCTCTAGTACTAATTACTACCATGGGGTGAGGGTCTCTCTCTCTAACAAATAATTCAGACAACATTTGATATGTTATTTAAGAGGTCTCTTTCAATTTTATGCCTGAATGATCTAACCCTGATAAACGAAAGATAATTTTTGGACTCATCTTAAATCACTTTCCATGGAGTATCACCTGACCATTTGAGTAGTTTTCTACAAATGCGTTCACTAGATTTTCATTATAACCTTCGAACTTTCTGATAAAGTCCAACCACCCTATCTCCTCGAAAAAACCAGAGATATTGCTTAACCCCAATAATTTTTTTGTAGAAGCTGGCTCTGACTTCTTTTTACCACCCCCTATTCTCTTATTTTCCACTTTGCTAAATATTTCAATCAAGGCAAGAAACTTGTACAAAGCTATTTTTGAAAATACAGCTACTGAGATTATTTATTTGTCTTGCTCAAAGCTTAATGTGCAATGATTTTAATCTGCATGGAGGCATGCGAAAATATTGTCGTACAAGTAGTTGATCACCGAGTGGAATAAATTGCTAAATTAGGAGGGAAGTTTGTGCCAATAAATTATTCTTTATTTGAAAATAACTACCTAATTAAAGCAAAAATTAGTACTTACTTGCATTCTATGATCATTCGAAGATCGCATACCTTTACAGATTTGATAGGATGATGTGATGGTATTGGTTGAGGTGACGGCGGATTTATGTATGGCATGGATGTGGAAGCTTATGAATGACAAAGCCATCAATGAGGATAGGTTGTACTGGTGGATTTAGGCATGTGTATTGGTGGATTTAGGCATGTGATGATGAATAAGTTCTGGAGCACGCAAATGAAAATGCACTCGAAACTAGTGAAAAAAATTTAGAGCACACGAGAGGCATGCATTCATGATGAAGAATATGGATAAGTTCTAGAGCATCGCTAAAATATGCAGTCATGGCAGCTAGGAAATGGAAGTTCTGGATCATCACCAAAAGATGCAGTCGGAGCAGCAACGGAAAGAAGGTTCTGGAGCATCGCTAAAAGATGCAGCCGGAGCAGCAACGAAATGAAGGTTTTGGAGCATCACTGAAAGATGCAGCCGAAGCAGTAATGGAATGAAGGTTTTGGAGCATCGTTGAAAGATGCAGTTGGAGCAGCAATGGAATGAAGGTTTTGGAGCATCACTGAAAGATGCAGCCAGAGCAACAAAGGAATGAAGGTTTTGAAGCATCGCTGAAAGATGCAGCCGGAGCAGCAACGAAATGAAGGTTTTGGAAAATCCATGAAAGATGCAGCCAGAGCAAAAATGGAATGAAGGTGAAGTGGCAAGACCATGAATTTAAACTTCAAGAGCTTTGAATCGCTTTGCAGGAATGACTTTATAACATGACGAGTTGTTGTACAAGTTCCAGAGCATCAGGTATAAGGACCGTCATGTTCCAGAGAACTTGGCATCAGGACCATAAAGTTTTGGAGCATCTTAGGAAGATGCTCCGGAAGTCATTTTCCTCTTTATAAGAAGTCTTGCAAAATGGAACAAAAATTAGTTAAGTCCAAAAGAAGAAATACTAATGAAAGAAAAATATCTTATTATACATGTCTTTTTATTATAAATTTTTAAAATATATATATATATATTTAACTAATTAGACTCTGCCTTGGAAAACTCAATGCATTGGATAACTCCCTACATTTCTACCAGTTTTGAAAATTCTTCCCTGTTGACTGGCTTATGGTAGATACGTAAGTGATGACCATTGACTAAGAGAGTTTGTGTATCACCATCAATTGGTTTCAACTGAACTGTTCCATTTGAAAAGACCTTAGAAATCTCATAAGGCCCCAACCAATGAGTCCTGAGCTTTCCTTTATGATCTTTATATCTAGAATCGAATAGCAGGGCCCAGTCTCCATAATGGAATTCTCTCTCTTTAATATGTTTTTCATGCCACATTTTTCGTTGATGTTGAATTAGTTCAGTTTGATGGAGAGCGTCTAAGCGAAGCTCATCCAATTCGCTTAATTGTAGAACTCGTTCAACTTGGGCTCATTTCAAGTCCAAACCTATTTCCATAGTTGTTCGTAGAGTTTGAAGTTCAAAATCAATGGGAAGAAGAGGTTTCTTCTCAAATATGAGCTCATAGGGGTTGAATCTAGTTGTGGATTTCCATGTTGTGTTGTACACCCAAACAGCTTCAGGGAGTTTCCTGGCCCAATATTTTCTTCCTGAAGAAACTATTTTCCTTAATATATTCTAAAGCTCCCTATTATTTACTTCCACTTGGTCATTTGCTTGAGGGTGGTAATGGGATGACTTCCTATGGCTTACTTGGAAATGGTCGGTGAATGCTAAAATTACTTTGGACATGAATTGAGGTCCTTGGTTGGTGACGATAGTTCGAGGGGCTCCAAATCTAAGGAAGATTTTATTATAGAGGAAGTTTGTGACACTCTCTTCCCTAGCTACTCGTAAGGCTTGAAATTCTACCCATTTTGTCAGGTAATCAGTGTAAACCAATATGTATTCTTTCCCTTGAGAGGAAGGATCTATCGGTCCGATAAAATCTAAACCTTGCTTTTTGAAAGGTTTGAGGACTACTTGTAGTTTTAAAGGCATCTCAGAAGAAGAAGTTTGTCTTTCTTCTCTCTGATATTCATCACAATGATGAACATAGTTCTTAACATCCTTATGCATTGAAGGCCAATAATATTTGGCACCTAAAATTTTATGGGAAGTTTTTTTCGCAGAGTAGTTCCCTCCATAAGGATCATCATGGCAGGCCCTTAGAATGTTGTAGGTTTCATCAACTTTGACACATCTTCTTAAGACCATATCAGGTCCACAATGAAATAAAATTTTGTTAATCCATTTAAATGGGGCACTTTCCCTGATAAGTCGCTTCCTTTGCTTCGACGTGAACTTCAGGGGTACTTTAGAGGAATCTAAATAGTTAGCAATGTCAATGAACCAGGGTGACTTTATAGAAACAGCAAATAGATTCTCATATGGAAACTTGTCCTATACAAGTGTACTATCATCCTCTTCTTGTTTGATTCATGACAAGAAGTCTGCTACTACGTTATATTTCCCTGGCTTGTCAAGGATTGTAGCATTAAACTCCTTAAGGAGTAATAACCACCTCATAAACCGACCATTAACTATAGGTTTGTTCATTAGGTATTTTACGGTTGAATAGTCTGTATAAACTGTAACCTTATACCATGTAATATAGTGGTATAATTTTTTAATGGCATGAACAACAATCAGGAGTTCTTTTTTTGTTGTCGTATAGTTTCTCTCTACAGATGTAAGATTCTTACTGATAAATTATATGGCATATTTATCCCCATTCTCATCTTCTTGTCCCAATACTACACCAATAGCTTCATCTAAAGCATCTACATAAATATGGAAGGGAAGACTCCAATTGGGCCCTCGTAGTATGGGAGTAGAAACAAGTTTTTCCTTAATTGTTTCAAATGATAGTTGACACTCAAGTGTCCAAATGAACTCTACTTATTTTTGTAAAAGAAAGAACATAGGAACAACTATTTTATTGAAGCCTTCGATGAACCTTTTGTAGTAACCAGCATGTCCAAGAAAAATTTGAACATTTGTTTATGTTTGAGGAATAGTCAATTGTTAGATGACTTCAATTTTCTTGGGATCAACTTTTATTCCCTTAAAGGAAATATGATGACCTAAGACTATTCTTTATTTTGTCATTATTAAACATTTTTCATGACTAAGGGATAGTCTATTTTCCTCACAAACTTGTAAAACTCGGTCTAGGTTCTGAAGAGCTTCATTATACGTTGACCCATAGACTGTAAAGTCATCCATATAGACCTCTACATAGTCATTGACAAGTGCAACAAATATAGCAAGAATTGCTCTTTGAAAAGTTGTTGGGGCATTAAAAATTCTGAAGAGAAGCACCCTATATGAAAATGTGCCCCAAGGGAAGGTAAACGTGGTCTTATCTTGGTCTTTTGGAGGAGCTTGAATCTGGTTATAACCACTAAATCCATCTAAAAAGGAGAAATATTTCCTTCCAGCCAAGTTGTCCAAAACCTGATCAACAAATGGTAGGGGAAAATAATCTTGATGACTGGCTTTGTTGAGTTCTCTATAGTCCACACAGATTCTCCATTTCCCATTTTTCTTGAGCACAACCACCATAGGTGGCACCCACTTACTATTAGAGATTGAATAAATAAATCCTGCACAGAGGATTTTCTCAATTTCAATTTTGACAAGATCCTTTAATGCAGGATTGAGTCTCCTCTGAGGCTGGTGTTTCTATCAGCCAGCTATTGAAGTTTACTTTTTTCCTAGCAACATCATAATCAGTTTTGTTCTAGGATGGGCCGAAGTGACAGTATATATTGGTCGCAGCAGGGTGTTGAGAGGAAAACTATGAGGTATAAGTCGATGAAACCTTGTGATATCTTCAAAGAAATGACTTGTTTTGGGGATCATGTTAGCTAAGGGACAAGGCATCCCCATTGTAGCATAGCTTTGTTCCATCCCACTTATATCAATTGGTTGTCCAAAAATTCTTGGAGCATCCATCGTTTCTTCCTCGATGGGGCTTATAGCAAGGTATGCCATGTCGTTTACTAACTCATCCTCTATTTCTTCTCAATGTTGTTTAATTACTACCATGGCTAGCAAGGCCAAACTGTCTTGACCATTAGATTCTTCTGGTTCATCAACCCAGACCTTTGTATGCTCAGTAGGTTTAGCAAGGGGATATAAGAATAAATGTTTATTATCTAGACCATGAGAACTGGTCATTCCCCCTGCTCTGCAATCAATTTTAGTGGCAACAGTGGACAACCATGGTCTTGCAAGAATTATTGGATAGTTATCTTTGGGTGTAAGCGACTCGATTACCTAGAAGTCAACTGGGTATTCCCATCCATCAACTTTGATGAGAATTTTTTTAATAACGCCCTTTAGGATGGTTATAGACAAATTTTTCATTTGTAAGATTGTGGTTGTGGGACATAAATCAGTCAGACCTAATTTTTCCATTGCATCGATGGTCATCACGTTAATAGTTGTTCCTAAATCCACTAGTGCATTTGGTATCACTACCTCATTAATTGTAATGGTCATAAGTGGACTCCTAGGATCATTGTATTTTGGAGCAATAGTCTTCCTAGACAAAAAATCAACTAAATAGCCATCAATATATTTAACTTCTTTGGCTTCCTCCCTAGTTTTTTAATACATAGTTATTTGATTAACTGGTTTAACTCAGGAATTTCCCTTATTGCTTGCAATAGAGGAACCTCAATTTGTAGTTGCTTGATTTCCAAAATTAATGCGGTTTCAAAAGCCATAGGTATTTTTGGAGTACCTTCCGGAGTCATTGATTTTAGATGTTTCGGATATGGTGCCATCGTTCTCTCTTTTGGAGTGGAATCCTCCCTATGCTCACTCAAATACTGACCTTCCTCCCCCTGGGATAATTCAGCAGCTCCTACTGCTGGAAAAGGCTCTTTATCTTTTGTGGGAGTGGCAATATTAGGTGACATGTATTTTATAAGACTTTTAGGCTCGGGTTCCTCCACTATTTCTTCAATAGTTGGGGGTTGAAGAGTTCTAGTAGAGCGTAACTGAACATTTCCATAATGTATTGCATTAAGTCCTATAACATTTTTGTGTTCAGTAGAGTAGACTGGCGTATTCTGGTGATTGTTCTTAGGGTTGGGAGGTGGTTGTGTTGGAAGCTGTGGTTGATTTATTTTCTCATTCTAAGGAGGTTTTTGAGCTGGTGGTAACAAATTTTGTTGTTGATTCCTCCTAGGTCTAGTATAAAATTAATTATGTCCCTGATTCCATTGGGGGGTAGCATGTTGTGGGTACCATTGTTGTTGTCGCTGGTTTGACCACTGCTAAGTTCCCCATGTTTGATTTTCTCATTCAGGGGATCCCCAATAAGGATTTCCCCAGTTAGGTTGCGGTGGAGGTGACTGATTCCAAGATGGATTCCATTGATTATGAACCCAGTTATTTTGTGGTCTCCATGCAGGGCTGGAATTGTGTCCATAAGAGAAGTTACCTCCTTGATGTTGGTTTAATGCGTTTATCTCCTCTTCAACCTAAATACTTTTTTTCTTAGTATTCTTAAGATCATTTAGAAGCTCACACTAATTGGTAGGATGGTTTTTCTCACAGAGTTGGAAAACTTTAACTTTGTCTAAAGGACACTCACGCTATAGGTGTTTGTTTCGACACTTGGGACGATAGATTGACAAGGTCTCAGGGTTGCAAGTTTTAGCTTGTATGCCATCTAATGTAGTGTTCAGCTAAACGAGAATGTCCATTTTTAGATTTTCTATTTCTTCACGAAGCTTACCTATCTCGTTAGACCCTTTAAAAATATTAGTTTTACGGATTCCTCCCTGAGTATGAGAGAAATTCCGACACAATTCACATATTCCCTCAAGGGTTAGTTGAGACACGTCACCTTTTCCCATCAGATCAAAACTTCTTCTAGTGTCGTCATCAAGTCCCTTAAGAAAAATAGTTTTGAGAATCTCATCACTAATAGCCTCTTCTCCACATCGTTTAGATGGGAAAAGGAACCTATCGAGATAGTCCTCTAAACTTTCGTCCTCGTTTTGTCTTAGTTTAAATAGCTCTTCCTTATAATCACTCACCCTACAGTAACTCTAGTATTTTTGCAAGAAAATATTCTCCAATTCCCCCCAAGATGTTATGCTACCAGAACCTAGTCCCATGAACCAACGCATTGTTGAATCCTTCAAAGTAGAAGGAAAGAGCTTCAACTTTTGGTTATCATTTTTATAGTCATAATTTTGACACAAGACTTTAAATTTAAAGAGAAATTAGTTTGGTTCTTTCGAGGACAAGCCACTGAAGGTTAGAAGGAAAGCTAGGGAAATGTTCTTCATCGCAATATCATCATCTACATCCAAAGTAATAGGATAAGTAAACATTCGAGGAGGTTGAGGTTTGTTGTGGTTGGAATCATGCGGGTTAGGTTCAGCCCTATGATCTCCCATAATGTTCAGAGGAATCTACTCCTCAAAGACAATTTCCTCTATAACTGGTTGTTCTACTAGTCGATCTTCAGGTAAATAGTGGAAAGCCTCTGGTGGAATAGGCTCAAATAATTTTTCAAAAGTATGGTCATCGTAGCCTTGGGCTTCCCTATGTATTATTGGTACGTATGTTGGGGGGATCTTTGGTATAAATCGTTTGTGGGGGCCTCTTTTCTTGACCATGCAGAAAAAGAAGCCAAAGGTGGTATTTTGGCCTAAAATAAGGTATTCCAATCATCTCCTAGTAACACTTAAGCAAAAAGGCTAGTATTATCCCCGAAAATAGCACCAAAAAGTGATAGGTTGTCATTAGGTCCCATTACTTTAGAATATAAAATGTTAATAAGTCAACCAGGCAGTGTCCAAGGCAGTTTGCAATAGAAGATAATTTAGATAACTCATCTTAGATTTTTTGTTTTTCTTTAAACTACTAAAGTCAATTTTACTCTAAGGCCATCTAACTAATTAACTAGGAAACAACTTATTCTAAGAAAATCAGAAATATTAAAATAGAAAGCACAAAATAACTAATTTAGAAAGCATAACAACTAAGTTGGAAAGCACAGGAATAAATAAACTGAACAACTGATAAACTATGGAAGTGGAAAAATGAGTAAACAAATCATGAAACATTGTCTTAAACAGTAAAAGATTCTAATAGTTGCAACAAGTAACTCATAATAATTGAAAACAAGGAGTGCTCTAGAAATTCAAACTCAACAACTAATAGACTTAACAATTTACTACTAAATGGTTATCTAGGTAACAAAAACAACATAAGATTAAGTATTTATCTATTTTAGCTATCTTCCCTTGAGTGGCCAGCTCACGGGTTATCACATTCGTTCTCAAGTCATATACACTACTGGTTCTAAAGTTCTTCCATTAAAGACAATTATCATCCATGGTTCAACACCTCAACAATTGACAGAAGATAGTTCTTTTATTCATAAGTATTCAAAGATCATGTTAACAGCATAACATTACTATTGAGTGTGTTTTTTTCTTAACTTTAGGAATCACATTTTTATAGAAAATATTTTAACTAAATCTTAGATTTCACATGGCATGGATAGCCATTGAAAAAGTCTATAACAGTTTATAACTAACTCCTTTGTCTTTAAAACCCATTACATAAATATTAAGAAGGCTCGAGACTAGCCATGAAGTTTTTGATTAAAAGATCATAACAAAAATTAAATTAACAACAACGATATCTCCGGTTCATCAACCTGATGTTCAGGAGCGGTTCCCAACATCTATCTTCAATCATTATTAAGGCACGTGTTGGTTAACAATTTTGTATTTGCTACATGATGTTTGATTATTTCCCTACAAAAACACTCAAAACAACCCATTAAACCTATATTGGTAGATTACCTCAATTGATCATAAGAAATAAAGTTTGCATAATTTTCCTTAAAGATAAGTAATTATTTTTCCTAAATTTTAATTAATTGGCAGAGACTGAGGATTGAGCTTATATAAATAGGCTTTTCTGGTTTCATTATGATGAGGTTATTTTTACCTCATCAATCATAAGCAGTTTCCAATGAAATAACTTTTGTTAACTGAGTCTTACATAAAGCATTGAAGATTGCATACCTTGCCTTCTCATTCTCTTCATAGGCTGAAATCTCATCTGCACTAGAAGGACCACTTGTCAGCTCAACATATTTTGTCTCAACAGCTTTCCAAGTTTTGTACCCTAGAGAAATCAGATAACCTCTCATTTTCACTTTTGAGAAGTTGTAGTCAAATCCATCAAACATCATAATTGTCAATTTGTGTGTCATCGGGCCTACCCCAAGTGGTTAAGCTCTCCTTTGAGGAACCAAAGCTCTGATACTAATTGTAGAATAGTCTAGATAACTAAGAGGGGGGGTAAATCAATTATTATACAACAATTTTCTTATCCTATTTAATCCAAAATAAACTCAAATCAATCAGATAGAAATTAAATAGATATGAACATGAAAGCACTTAACAACACCATGCACAAGGAACACCAAAATTTACATGGAAACCTAGAATGGGAAAAACCATGGAGAATGTTAATTCTCAATTATAAAACACTGATTAATGTGATTTTTACAAGGGGATCACTACCAAGTTGCTCACTGTAGGGTAGCTTACTGTCAGTTGGGCTTAGTACCCAACTATTATAGCCAAAGATACAAAAAAGGCTCACTACCTACAGAAAATAGTTCACTACCAAAATAATGATGAAAAGGGAATCCACCACAAAGATAACTATTGCCAACAGTTGCACAATGTTTGGATTTTCATATTCACATTCACCACACTTACTTTCATGGAACAAGATCAACTTCTACTTATACCAATCAATGCCTTCATAATCTTCTCAAGTGGGCCAAACACAATTCCATTTCATGCTTCCATAAATTCCTAAGTTGTCCTAACACATTTGAATTAGGTCACCACAAAAAAATTCTCATGGTGGAAGGGAATGAAAGGTGGACCACACATAACCTCCTCGCTCAAATCAACATGTTGCATATTAACCATGATATTTGGAAACAATGAATAGGAATACATATTACAATGCAAACAATGTTTTGGGACATGCTAACCACTTTCCAGATAGGTCTGGACCCAAAAGAGTGTATCTCATTGTGTTGCAAGATGTATGGGACCAGGATAAGCATGACCAAAGATAGATCATCATAGCACAACATCTGAAGTACATCAATCTGGATCACCAAAGAAGCAAATTCAAACCTTAATTAATCAACCAAGATATGTTGACATCAATGACAACAATCAACAACATCACATTCCAACAGGCAATGCGCCAAAGGTTTTACATTTCAAAGCTCCTTAATAGATCCATTTCCTGGTAAAGTGAACATAGAATGCCACAAGCCCTTCATTGTTGGAAGGAGAATGAATAATTGAGGTCGATATAGGCATAGATTAGTTATTCAAATCCACTTATGGGAATTACCCATTAAGATTCAAGCAGAAAAAGAAAACCCAAATTCAAACAGGATGCTTTAAATTCTCATAGAGCTATCCCCTTAATAGCATAATATGAAAACTCCAAAATATTTAACAAGAGATTGAAAGAATATTAAAACATGGTTCAATTTCCTTAAAGTTGAAGTTTAAAGATCGTAGAAGCTAAAAATTTGAGAATTAATGATCAATATTTACACATAAATAACTAGAACATTGAGCATTCAATATATGTGGTTGGGGAAAAAGCATAAAACAAAGGCCACACAAGCACAATCCGATACAAATTTGTCCTTGATATATTGTTGAATAAATGCTAAGGTCAAATAATTGAATAAGTTTCTTGACATCAATTATAAAAGAGCAATTAAAGCTCTGCAAGAAATTTGATATCTACTATCCTATAGCTATCGATATTTATCTATCTATTGATTGATCTATCTACCTCTCCCTTCATCTCCATGCAAACCTCCCTTTTATAGGAAAATGGGAGCACATAGGTACCAAGCACTCTTTGTCGTGAAAGCTGAAAACCCTAACATGTTTCACCATCAGGTAACCTCAAATTTGATCAAAAATTGAATTTGATCTAATTAATAAAATTGAGCTACTTCCATAATAAAAATGGTTGGTGATAGCTTGATGACTCAAATCTCCAAATATTCTTGTACAGGTCTCATTTTTAGAAGGAAGATACGGCCTTGAATGCTAGCCTCTATCCAATATAATCCGATGTTGACAGTAATGGCTATATCAAAAGAGGTTGGCTCTAGGATTAGTGAATGGACAAAAATGTTGCCACTTGATAATATTTGTAGAAGCCTCACCCCGACGGTGAAGAGAGTTGCTTGAAAAAAGATGGGTGATGTGGAAAGTGGGCGAAGTTTTCTTTTAAAATGAGGGAGCAGCTTGGAGGAAAACACCTGTGTGAAAGACACATGTATACCATCAAGCCCGAAGAGAAAGAAAAGCCCAAAAATGTAGCACAGCACCATTGCACACCTTTTCGCCAAAATATTCTCATGGATTCTAAAAACATGTGCCGACATGACAAGTGACATGATAGATATGTGAACCAATAGAGAAAAAGGGCCTTGGAGCCAAAAGAGATATGTGGGCCTTGGGGTCAGGATCAAAGTTAAATAAATAAATACTTAGAATAAAAAATTCTCCATAAACTTCAATATCACACCACAAAAAAAACTTTGAGCTTCACAAGGTTAACAAGTTGTATTATGCTTTAACACTTATGAACAACATGTGAATATATGTTTGTTCAAAGGTACTTTTCTTAGTTCATGTAAGGTCTCTTCTTAGGGAACATCATGCCTAATGTCTCCAAGAGAGGACAAGTCAAAGAAATTATCACGCTCTTGGAGGATATCAAACCCGATGACACCACCAATAAAAGGATGCATCACAAGAAGAAAGAAAATCACATAAATAAACATGAGTGTTAATGTATGCACCCACTTTTAAGTGATTTCTAACATCATTTTTGTAAGCAATATGCTTTAAAGTAGAAGAAGACATGAGAGCTTATTCAAAAGGCCCTATGCCAAGTCATATGTTCCCAAATGAAACTACATAATGAATAAAGGGTTGCCCCCAAAATGAGATTCTAAATATAACATAAAAAATAAAGTCTGTCAAAATATGAGCCAACTTAAGGCATGTCATCCACATCCCAATCTTGCCCTTATATATACATGGAAGGCGGTCAACTAACCAAAAGAGACAATGGAAAATGCTATATGAGGATAAGACTGTCAAACCCCTTGCCCCCACTTAGTGATAAATAAGGATGAGCTGAGGTGATTGATGAGAAACTTGAAAATTAGTATCAATTAGAGGAACAAGGTGCTTCAACATAAGAAAGAGCACCACAATCCTTAAGATTTTGAATTTTATTACTCAAAGCCTTACATTCATTAGTAGAATGACCATGAACTCTATGATATGCACAAAATTAACTCTTGTTATACCATTTCTTTCATGTTCTTGGAGGGAGATGTTGTGCCCTCCACACACATGCCCTATTTGGAATGGGGACCCTCTCTTTCTTTCGACTTGTTGGGTCATTTGGTCACCGCCTCATTTTGCATGCCCCCATTTTGGTGTCCTAGATGGTCAGTGTGCCTTTGAAATGTCATCTTACGTTGACCATGTCTCACCCCCTCAAAATTTTCCATGTCTTGGAGTTCCTTTGGCACTTTTCCTTTATGAGGCATTCATGGGACCTTCCAGGCCCGGCTCGCCAGGTTTCCCATGCCAGATTTCCTTGCTTGATTTTCTCTTTTGTGCGGCCTGTGGTCGTCATCCTTCTGGTATTCGAGACCCAGCTCTTGGATCTCCGTTTGATAAACTTGTATGAAAATTTGTATGTCCTACTTTTATGGAATGTGTACTTTTACTTTATGGTTAAAATTCAAAATAAATTCCTTCTTATAAGGTTGTGGTTGTTACATGTGGTATCAAAGCTACGAGGTTCCAAAATTTGGTCCTGTTGGGTCTCAAAAACACAGGTTTGAACCACGAGAGGTTGCCAAGCTCTCACAATGCTTTTGGCCAACGTACAAGGCCAATTGATTCAATTGAACCTTCTTCTCTTTAGTTTCTACTAGACCTAGGCAAGTGAACCTAATGAATGATGCAGATTTAAATGTATTTCTTGATGCAACAATCTACCCACAATGGAAAAGGTAGTGGATAGATGAAAATCACTACAACTACTCCTACTCCTACTGCACAAATGAAAGGATTTTGAAAATGATGTTTGATGTGAAATTTTATCTTTGGGTTGAGGCAGATTAGTGCCTTCTATCCACATGGGCAATGGATTCAAAATAGAAAATGATATGTGTTTTCCTTCTCTGGTTTAATTTCTAGTTGTTAGGAATTTTATAAAATAAAATCTTATGACTGGCATATAATTTCATTTATTTATGGCTTGCATAAATTATGTTGGAATGTTTTCTAACTTGGTTCTACTTAAATCATCCAAAATAAATCTCTCAAACACTATAACTTACTTGAAGGGATTTAATTCTGACTTGAGACAGCAGCAAATAAAAATCACACAAAGTGAAAACATGCACCTTGATGAATCAAAATTTATGCTTGATAATTAACTCAAATGATCAAAAGATTTTGAATTGGAGAGAACCAAGATAAAAATAATACAAATTATAGCATCTCAACAACTAAACCAGAATTGTTTCACCAATTAAAAACATTAGTTTCCATTGCTTTGTTTCAAGAAAGATCTATACATTATTTCCATTCCTAGTCTTATTTCTGAAAAAATATCACTCCTATTCTCACTACCCCCCTCCCCCCCTCTCTTCACTTACATTTTTTTTGAAAATATTTATACAATGAAATCCCAAGGGTCACAACCCTTCATTTCCCAGTTATGGTCATTTACATTTTATCACAGAGATTAAAATATTTAATTATATTGCCTCTTGGCAAATTAAATATTTCTGACTATGGTTCTAGCTTTTAAATCTTCACTTTAATATTTTCCTGCCTTTTATTTCACTTTGTATGTCGCTGCCCTCACTGTCATCGGTTGCTTCCACGTTTACCACGTTATCGCGGGTATAGATTTTACTGCACGCGGTATAGCGGTGGTTGTTTGATGACCGCCAAGTTGGCCCTCTATAGCACAACTGCGGACTGTTTGAAGGCTATCCGTGGTAAAGCGGTAGGGAGAAAAATTTAAAAGGTTTAGGGCAGCGGTATAGGATATAAGTCATTTTTTAGCCTTTTTGAATGGCAGTAAAGGAAATTATAGGGTATAAATGAATAAAAATTTAATATTTTGATGGAAAATATTAAGTTTAAACGGGAAAACCTTAGGGTTTTTTAATGAATTTTTTGGGTTCTAACACACACTTTAATGATTTCACGCATGAGTAATGAGTAGAAAGGGGGGTAAAATGCATGAATTTGGTGGGAGAAGAGTAGTATTACAAAACCCATGTTTTAGAATCACATCAAAATCCCTCAAAACACTTAAAAATCAAACGCAGAATGATGTTTGTCTATGGTTGTTCTTTGGACTGGGCAACAGCTCCCTCCAGGCCCAAGACCTTCGATTGCCTTAGCTATTTAAACTAAAAAACCTAGAAAACTTACCTCAACGGCGAAATCCCCTACGGGTTTCGGACTCCGAAACTCCGCCCCTAAATTGTCGTATCCCTTTTGTTGTTTTGAACGGCGTTTTCGCCCCGCCCTTTCACTATTGTCGTCCAAAATGGAGAATCCAAATTGTCCTTCCGGCCTCAAGGCCCCGACACTCTAATTTCTACTAGGCACCCAACAAACAAAATAAGAAGCAAACTTGGACTCTAAGTCTGGTCCACCAAATTTCTCCCACCAGAATTTCATCCCTGGTTGGTTGTTTCTCATAGCTATTCTTCAGCGACCTCCCAACCTTCGCAGCCCAAGCATCCAAATGACTAAAGAAATGACAAGGCTTTGTCTCATGTCCTCCAGCCTTGTGGATTCCAGACTCCGAAACTCGGCCCTCAAAATTTTGTTTCTCCAAATCCATCTCAAACGGCTAACACTTGATAGCTTTCCCTCTTCATGATTATGGGTGCCCTAATAATGACCCAAATGACTTCCAATTTGGAAATGAACATTGACCCACATGCTGAAATTTGACCCTCTCCCAGTTGAACACTTCAAATTATCCAAATCTAAGGTCGGGAGAAATCATACGGGTCTCCTTGCCCTGTTTTCCCTTTAGAATAGCATTTTGACCAGGGAAGTCCGACCTTTGGGGCCCGAATCATCCAATTTCCCTCTAGTGAACTATTGATGGTATGATTAAGTGTTAGATTTTTGAATGATGGATTATCCATTCTAATGATGTTTTATAAGGATTTGGCTAAATATTTGTGTCGTCATGCTTACCCACGCCTTTGTGTGCAGGATATATGGAATCGAGTGCAGAAGCCTCGAGGGCAATCAAGGACAAAGGAAAGAGAAATTTCAAGGCTCCTCGGGGTAAGGAAGATCAGGATCAAATGAAATATCAGTTCCAAGGGGCACCATTGCACTCTAGAATCACCACCAAATGGAAGGATAGCTTTGACACCAATATCGGGCATGTCGATATTAATGACTTCATATAGAGGATCAAGGTAAACCCCAAAATAGAAAGTGAAAGACTAATCAGAAGTAGCAGAATAGATAAAGTTATAGGTTTCCCTCCCACTTTGATCGCCCTTGAACTAGTAATGGCTTGCAGGGAATCATATCAACCTGAAACAACAACTATCGTTGATAGAGATGGGAACATTTTGGCCGACATGTCCGCCTTAGGAATAATGAAGACCTTCCATATTCCTGTCTTCGGAGAAATGGAACTACCTACTATCAAGAAGTGCAAGGAGATGTGGGATGAAGACCCCATGAGATGCAAGAAACTTATATATCAGTATTGACTAAAGGAGAAATGGGGCAGTGCTGCAAAAGTTCCTCAAGAACTTTTTCACAGTGATTTCTTCGAAGACTATCACGATCTAGTCACCCTATTGAGTAGAGTAACGGGCCTCCCTACTATGACCTATATTCAAGATTGGATGGTCTATTTCTTTGAGAAAATTCTCCATGGAGAAGACACTACATTTTATTGGGGAGGGATAATCAGTGACTACTTTCATGAGCAATTCATGAACGTTAAAAATACCTTCAAGTTCTATATGACCTCCTATCTAATATATTCACTGGTCGAACGAAGGGATTACAACGGGTTATTCAAAGTTCCAAATGAAGAGCCTGGCAAAGAACTCAAGGCTTATGACAAGTACCCCTAGCTACAATTCAAGAACTTCAAGAAAGACTATTGCAGGGTGAACGATGCATTCATAGATTATATCATCAGGTTGCTAGGGGGTGACTTTGAGAGAAGAGTCTCCCACAGTGCTTGAGGTTTTCTCAAATAGTATGCCTTCCTGTTTATCCAATATCCTAAGTTCACCTACATCCGCACCTAAGGATTTTTAGAAAGACCAAACAAGTTGCCCCGATATCCCAATGACCAGATGATATTGTTGGAGCTCTCTTGGTAGCTGATGCACATTCATACACTCTATAATTCCCAATGTGCCCACAATTCAGAGAAGGAATTGGTAGAATACCATCTCAAATCCCACATGCCCAAACTACGGATGGATCCATATGGCCACATTAGAAAGGCAATTGGATAGCAGTATGCCCACCTCCGTAATGTTGAAAAATTTTGGGCCAATTGTAAAGATGAATTTGAAGTGCGAATAAGGCACTATATGTGGATGAGTGTATACTTTGTAAAGAAGGTGAACTTTTTCCCTATGCCTGATCAATTAGAAGAAGATGAAAACATTGTGATAGACCCCAAGTATAATGCCATTGTAAATATACCACTACCATTAATTGATTGGGATGAGCAAGAGGTTGATGACCTCGATATACTTACCAAACCCATTGAGGCACAAACAAAAGCATGGGTTGATGGGAAAGTTGTTCAATTGAAGCAACAAGGGGTCAAACTGACATACAAGGGGATTGAAAGTGAGCCAAGTGCATAAGAGGGTACAGTAGCTACATCAATAGGAGAAACATCAAAATCCCCTCCATCTATTCATTCAAGGAAGAGAAAGGAGACTGATGAGCAGCAGTCCAATCCAAAGGTATACGCTAGAAAGGCCTCAGAAGGTGAACCGTCCAAGAAACATAAGAGATCATATAGCATCACCGAGATGCCAGTAATTCAAGAAGATACACTACACTAGGGAGAGGAAACAGAGGCTGACCAGCTCAAATCTCTGCCTATCTCATTTGTTGTTGTTGCCATTTTTGTTGTTGTCACCACTCTGCTTATCCCACACACAGTAGTTGCTTCCTCTTCGCCCACAGTGGACATCGTTTTCCACCTTGTCTCTAACTCTCCCATAGTGCAAGTCATATCAGTGGATTTATCCTCCGCCACCACCTCCATCATTTTTTGTTCCAACTCCTACCACTGCAACTACAATGCCTTCCCTCTCCCTTCTGAATTCTTTCATGAAATACATGCAGAATGTACCATCTAATCTCTCGGGTATGTTTGCAAACCCGACAGTGCAAGCTGCTATTGCCCAACTAATCACCAATCTACCAATTCTTCCTCCTCTACCGAGCTGCCTACAATGGAGGCTTCCATTAGGATTTCTGAGGAATTGGACCGACAACAACAAATGGAGGCATCCAAAGGGTTAGAAGATGAGGCAGACAATTATCATGAGCACCCCATATATGAACATAGAGTAATTAATGAGGTCACTTATGAATCTTCTGGTGATGATGGTGAGGGTCTAGATACAAGGATGATTGAAGAAATGCCTGATCTCGAGCTTGATGCAGAGTTGGTCAAGCAACTCAATGAAATTGAAGATACGGAGGTTGAAAGAAAGCCTATCAGTGAAGAAAGGGTTGTTGTCCAGGAGACGAAGGGTGATAGATCTCTAGTAGGATAACATGACCATGGCCTTGGACATTATGATGAGATTCTCCCTCATGATGAACAAGAGGAAAAGGAAGAAGATAAGCCTGAAGAAGAGGTCGAGTTTCATGAAAACCCAGAAATTGAGCAACCTGAGGAATGTGGGCATGATGAATAACAGGAAGAAAAAGATGTTGAAGGGGAATATAACCCCAAGGAACACTTGCTCATCAAGGTCCCTATCAAACGTATGGTGTTTATCCGAGACTCTTATGAGGACAAAGAAGATACAAGGATGTAGCAAGAGGCTTTGAATGATAAGGCAGTGGAAACTAGAAAGGATGAAAATGAGGATAAGCAGGAATCACCTAAAGAAAAGTCCTTGATACCTGACTGGTTGGAGAAGCAACTGGAGAAGAGGGCTCCCACTCCAAAGGACCCAAAGACAAGTTTGGAGGCTATATTGGCCCAAGCCCAAATCAGCACCAAGAAAGAGAAGAATCTCAAAATCATATCAAAGGTAACGATGGATGCCTCAAGATCCAGAATGGTGCAGGTAGCTATGTCGGTGGTGGGAGAATAGGGAATAAGTTACAATATCTCCACCATTGACTTGGAAGTCACCACTAGGGAGAAAAAGGTAGATCACCTCCAAGAATTTGTCACCATAGTGGTGCATCTAATTCAGCAGGATAAGGTATCGAAAGAGGAGCTCAAAGTAAAGGTGGCTTATTTGACAGCCTACATCCAGTAGTGGTCATCCAGAGAGGAACAACCAACCACATCTTCGGCCCCGCCACAATTGTTATCCAAGGAGTAGATTGACAAGCTGGAAAAGAGGAAGAACTTGGACAAGACCACAAAGAGATGGTTTTGACAAGTCTTGAAAATTGGAAATATGGGCATCAATCACGTTGTTCGAACAGCGAACAAGTTCCTGGATATATGGAAGTCTCTTGAGGGTATGAAGAAAATTTACACTGACTTCCCAGCGAAGTATGAATCTGCCTACCCAAAGATTGAGGCCATCCTTAAGTTGACAAGTGAGATCTAGGAGAATGAATTTACATTCAAAGAAGATGATCACCTACTTATGGATGTTTGGAAGTGAGATTTTGAGAATCGAAAAGAGAGGCTGGAGTAGGTACTTGAAAAGGTGAACTCAAATATCGATTGGGCCAAGGAGGTTTGGTCGGATTGTGGTCAATATATGAAGTTAATGATCAGGTATGATGTGCCTCTTGTCCAGATCAACCTATAGAAATTAAAGCCTCACTTCCAAAAGAGGATGGAAGATGGAATGTCAGGCGAGATTACCACAAGTTTCATGAATTTTTTTGCTTGAGCCTTTGCCCAGTCTGAGTTGTTCAAGGACCACGCTACCAAGTATGATGAAGACTGGGAGAAGATCATTGAAAATTCTAAAGAATGGAGTTACCAAGTGCTGAGATATGACATCATAGAGTTCGATAAGCTCCAATTGGTGATCCTAAAATTCATGGAATATGCAGCTTTGAAGAAGCAAGAAGGCAACCCTATTATTGATGAAGAATTTTTGACAGAATAGCTGCAGCAAAAGAGCAATCAAAAAAAATCTAAAATGCTACTGTGTTGCCACTAAAAGACAAAACAGGATATGGACAAAAGTGTATTTAAAAATGTAATATAGTGGGGGTAGGTAGAACCCTAGGTTACATTGAATTGTGGCCGCACAAATGTAAATCAATCTTGGCTACATGTTCTACTTTTGGGACACTATAAATAGGGGACCTCCTCTCATTTTCAAGGGAGAGTTGAGTTTTTGTAATAACATGTTGCACAAATTTTAATAGAAATATGACTTTGGTGTATTTCTGAGTTTCTTCTCATGTTTCATGATTCATCTCCAATAGTTAGATGATTTAGTTAAATTTACTTTGTTGTTCCATTTCCTTTCAGTTAGCTTTGGTAAATTTAGTAATGTTGTTCCATGGTTGTGAAAAAAATTGTTGTGTAGATTCCTTCCTTGTCCATACTTTTGGTTGTTTGCTACCGGTAGATGGTTGTGTAAAGTTAGTCTAGACTTAAATTTGAAGTTGCCTTTAAATGTTTATCTTTTTTCATGCATATATATGGTGAATGAATGGTAAAATATCTGCAGTCCTTAGAAGATAGCACAAATTTCATGACATTGTGAAATTTCTAGTTAAGTGAAATTTTGTTTTAAGGAAGTTTTCCACAATAGAGACATCCATGATCAATGTTCATTAGTAGTTGCAGGTCTAGGAATCTTCTCTTTTCCCTTCCCTTTTTCCTTTTTTTAATAAGTAACCTATGCTCAGGTTCATTGCACATTGTAAAGCCAAATCTTAAATCAGAAATGGAGTTCAAGAGTGTTATTTGAACCTATAGTAAACGTACAGTAACCCTTTCCCACCTTAGAAACTCCATTTGTTGATTTGATTCCATTCTAGCCTAACTCACGTAAGTTTGCCCTATGATTACCAACAAGATCACATCAAACATCAATTGAGATATTCTATGCAAGTCATGATCTGACACCCGAGAGACCTTGGGGTAATTTCCAGCAACTTGCTGGATATTTCCTTTCAAGAGAGGTGATGCACCTATGCATCACCTATGTTGAGAAGGTGTGCAAAAATACACATCAACAGAACTGGTGCTAGAAGGAGGGCCTTTTTAGGAGCTAAGATGGATCAAATTGGATCTTTCTCCCCTGAGATATTTTATAGATTACTAAGGTCTACATCGAACAAAGGGGAATTTCAAGAATTGTCGCCCCCTACCCAAGCTAAAAGAGCCAAGAAAGGCGAAGCATCCACTTCCAACTCATCTGACCCACCAATTTCGCCTTCACCTTCATCTCCTTCTATTTTTTCATCTTATTCTTCTCCATCATCTTTGGCAGCACCTTCTCCCACTCATCCGCTCCAAACAACCTTCCAGGTTGTTGCTTCCACTGGGCTAGACGTTGCCTTCCAGCCCAATACAGTCTCTCTTTCGGGTGTTGTCCTGTTGATTGTTGCTCCCTTTCAGCAACCTCAAGTCAGTTTGGCATAGCCACCTCCACCGCCACCTCCAATGACATGGATGGGCAACAATCTATCCCTTTTGGTCTTCAACCTGTACCATGACATGCCAAAGAATCCCGAAAGCTTTTATACAAAGTTTAACCCTCAGGATCCGCAAAGGACAGCGAAAGAACATATTAATATTTTTGAGATAGCCTTGAAGACTGTGTAGATTATTTATGAGGACGTGGCTTGCCAGCTCTTTCCCTATTCCTTGGGGGAAGAGGCCTTCTAGTGGTACGTTAATCTACCAGAAGGAACTATCAACACATGGGACCTACTAAAGAATTATTTTCTATAGAAGTTCAAGATTTTGATTAGTCCTTCGGAGTTGTACGAACAGTTTATGTCAGTCCGAAGGGAGGTCAATGAGCCGATCAACTCCTTTAATGATCACCTCCATTGGGCATACACTCGACTATAGGATTTTTATGCACTCAATGATGTTATTATTTTACAAGTTTATTATACAGCCTTGGACAATCTCACTTCAGCATTAGTGAAGAGGATGTGACCGCCTCCCGCAAGATTATTCGATGCATATGTTGAGGTTGTAATTGCTAGCACAGACTTGGGACATAATATTTATGTTCCTCTGCCCTCTTTTGGGTAGGTTGCTCATCTATCCCAAATTCAAGGGCTTACTCAAGCTTTGCAACATCAGATGCTCATCAAAATCAGTCGGTTGCACAACCAATTTTTCTTTACAATTCAACCTCACAGTTGAGCAACACGGAGAAGGATCGGATCGATGAGTTGACATAAATGATCAAGAAATTTTCCACGGAGATGACTCACTTGAGGAATCAAAACAATCAATTGCAGGCCTCACAAAGAAGCATCCAGGCCAACCTCAACCATGACAACCATGACACTAGCACATCTTCCAGACAGACTTATGACAGAGTTCAAAATTCAAGGAAAAACTTTGACAAAAGGGCTTCCCAAAGGTAGAATCGAACATGGAACACAAGGTCGAAAAATGGCAACATTCCTACACCCCTGGACCAACCCAACAGTAATGAAAAGACTACGAGTGGAGTCTATTTGGTTGAGGCTGCCTTATCCGGCTGGTTCCATATCCACAAAACAAGCCGGCATTTCAAATTGGATTGTTTGGAATTCCTAATGGCTGCTGAAATATTTTAGATTGAAGTCCAAAATGTTGTATACAGCTCCAAGTGCAGAGACATCATCCCTTCGGAGTTGTATAACTCCTCAGTGCTGGTGGTCAATTAGGCTCCCTTCCCAAAGGTTGAGAGCAACGTGTCAGAGTAGGAAGGTGCCACTACAAGCGATAATGACAAGACATAAGAGGTAAGTACTGAAATCCCTTTGGCTCAACTTTTTAATTCAGTAGACAATGGTCCCATAGATGAGAAAGAGTTGAGAGAGGATATGTTCCAAATGTTTCACCAAAGGGCCACTCCTTATTATTTGAGAAATAGGCAGGCTAGTGGGCACGCTGGTGGTCCCTTTATAGCCTCCACTCCACCTAATAATTTCAGCACCCCTCCTAACCCAAATGCCAACAACAACCCGGGCTATCCACATGTACCTACGCGGTACTTTAACAAGAATAAGCAGCAGAATCAAACCAAAAACCAGCCTATTGGCCCCTCCCAAAATACCCCTTATGATGTTGAAATAGAGAAAATGGGATAATATATCGTAGAAGAATTTAAGGTTAAGTTAAGTGTGTTTTCCTTCGAGATGCTTAAGGTCCCAATTGTTAGAAATGATTTCTTTAGGATGATAAATTGGACCCCCTCATCCAGACTAGCCCAGGACACACATTCAAGGAGGGTTTCCTTTGAGGATCAGCAAAGTGAACCGGTTGTGCGACAAATTTTCAACAAGAAATTTGATCCACCTACAAATCAATAGGAAAATAAACAACCTGCCAAAGAAATAGATCAAACACAAGCCCAAAACAAGGGAAATGATAAGGATAAGGGTCAAGTTGCCCAAGTGGATATTTCTTGAGGATTATTTCATGGAAAATTTGAAACTCCTCCCTTCCTGACTACTATCCGGGTGTTTGGGTAGAACCTTCATAATTTCTTGTTGGACTCAGGAGCTTCTGCCAATGTCATGCCCCTAAGCATGTGCAAGGATTTGGGGATAGTTCCAACCCCCTCCCAGCATAAAGTAACATAGCTCAACAAGATTGAGATCAACATAGTTGGTGAGATCAGCAGAATACCCATGCAAATTTTTATTGATCCTAGAATTCAACAAACCATTGGCATCCAAGTTATTGATATCCCAGACACCTATGGCATAATTTTAGGAAGGGATTTTATAAGGGCATTGAATGGATACATTGTAACTGAATATTCTCCTTTGTGGTTGCCATGGAAAGGTATGCCAAATCATATTTGAATAGATCGGGAGCCTCGTATGAAGTCTATGATCAAAGGAAATAACAACACAAATGAAGTGTTGTTTGCTAAAATAGAATTGGGAAATTATTCTTCGGTGTCATATTCGAATGAACAAGAATGATTTGAAGAAGAAGCAACCAAGGAGGTTCTTCTTGTATTGTGTAGTCCACTTGCTAACCTAGCCCATGCCCCTAAGAGCATGGAAATGTTGATCGAGTCAAATGACGAAGAGTCCTGTGAGGATGGAAATCTTAGATTATTGGATGGCTTCCAAGATTTTATGGAGAAATTTGTACAAGACCAGCTCATTTTGGGAGCTAGAATGAATTTCCAAGAACTCTTGTTGCCTAGTTGGTGCAGGGTACACAATGCTTCCCATTCATAATTTGAATGTTTCTTATCCCAAACAGCAATTGATCATATTAAAGGATAGATCAATCCAAGGGAGGAAGCTTGGTTAATGCCACCAAATCAGAAAAGTTTAGAATCTACACCTCCTCACAAGGTTGTTGAGAGGAGGTCGTCATCAAAACAGAAAATTAGATCTGTTAATTCTAAGATCAAGGACTCCCCCGGGTTTTGGACGTTGTGCTTTGACGGGTCCAAATCCAAGCATAGGGTTGGAGCTAGATCCAAACTAATCAATCCCAAAGGTAAGTCGTACTTCACTACTCATAGAATTTAATTTTATTGCACCAATAATGTAGCAGAATATGAGGCATTGATCTTGGAACTCCTCATGGCATTAAGAAAATGTGTTAAAATTTTACAAGTCTTTGGGGAATCTGAGTTGGTCATAAGGCAAGTCAAGAAGCTTTACTCTTGCTATGACCAGAGACTCACTAACTATAGGCATAGGGTATCTGAGTTGGTCATAAGGAAAGTCTAGATGCATTCATTATCCATCTGATCCCACACTCTCAAAATCACACTGCCAATGCCTTAGCACAAGTGGCTAGCACCTTGCAGCCATTGTCATTGTCTAGCCTCAAAAGGTTTATTGTTGAGCTCACTTCCTTTCCATCTGTGCCAGACAATGTAGCCATTTTTCAGGTGTTTAATGATGACAAACACATCCTGGATTTTATCACTAGTTTTGATGTGTTCACTACTCAAATAATTAACGAGATTGAGCCTGAAGAGGCTGAGCTAGATACAGAAGAGGTCATCAATCTCAAGACCAACACTATCTTGAGAGGAATGGTCCAACTTGAACATATATTTGATCTAGATTAGATCAAAGAATAGGATCAGCAAACCAAGAGGGATTTTGTCAGTGACCAGTGTGACACTTATAACCTCAAAACGGCTGAGGATGTTAAGAATGTGTTTATTTGAAAGGTGTGCACACCAGAGGAAAGAAAGGGTATGGTGGATGCTTTGTGAAAGTACCACAATGTTATTGCTTGCAGATATGAAGACCTAAAAATGTGTGATACATCAATCATCACCCACACCATCCCTCTCAGACCGGATGTGAGACCATTTCAATAGTGGCAATGCCCTTTCAATGCTCTACTGGAACCAATTATATATAAGGAAGTGCATATTTTGTTGTCCGCCAGGATTATTTTCCTAGTTAGGCACTCTACGTGCATGGCCAATTTGGTTTCGATTAGAAAAAAGAATGAGGAAATCAAGTTGTGTGTTGATTTCTACAATTTGAATAAAGCTTGAGAAAAGGATAAATATCTTGTGTCATCATTGGATGAGGTATTCCAGATAGTTAATGGTTCTTAGATGATGTCTTTCTTGGATGGGTACACAAGGTACAACCAAGTTATGGTGCAATATGAAGACCGATATAAGACAACATTCACCACCAAGTGGGGTACCTTTGCCTACATACGAATTTTGTTTGGACTCATTAATGCAGGCGCTACATTTCAATGTGCAATGGACATTTACTTCAAGGATTTGATTAGAAAATACATAATCATCTACATGGATGATTTCACTGTATTCTCAAAACAACGAAGTGATCATGTTGTTGATTTGTGTAAAGTTTTTCAAAGATGTTGAGAATTTGGGGTGTCCTTCAATCTGAAGAAGTGTATCTTCGAGGTCACTGAAGGAAAGTTGCTTGGGCATGTTCTCTTAGAAAATGGAATCTCTATTGACCTCGAACATATCCAGGCCATCATGAAAATACAGTTGCTAGGTAGCAAGAAAGAGTTAAAGTCCTTCTTTGAGAAAATAAACTTCGTCAAAAAAATCATAATGGGCTTTGCTAAAATTGTTAAACCGCTCAATGCTATGTTAAAGCAAGATGCCAAAATTGAGTGGATCCCGGAAGAAAAGTGCAAAGATGCAACAGACACTCTCCCAACTGCCAAAATATCCAGGTAATCTCCAAAACACCCATCGTCCCAAATCTGGATTAATGAAAAACCTGAGATAGATACAGAAAAAAGTGCATGGATAGCAACATAAAGCTCCTCAATACCTTTCCAACGCCACAAAGATAGCGAAAATTGGAGATCGTGGCAAAAAGTTATGAGCTCAGAAGCATAAAAGGTACATCTGACTTCAACTAATAATAAATGTAGTAAAATAGTAAAATACAGTAACATAAATAGCACCACAGGATAGTGCTCAGAACCAGCTTTCCAACGATATCTCGTTTGCCCTATTTCGATACCATATGCCCAAGTTATGCAAAAAAGAAAAAAACTGCTTCTTTAGAGAAACCTAGGGTTAGGAGGGGACAAACAGGGCGCCGTACGGACGCTGACGTCAGCTGTTTAGGAGCATAAATCTGACGGCCTGGAGGCCGTCACGGCAAAAAACATGCCCTCTGCAAAAAATTTTTAGGCCCCTGGTCACCATATGACCGCAGGCAAAGCCGAGGGGGGCTGGAGTGGGCCGGGGGCCGGGCGCAGAGCTCCCGGTCCCCCATATCACAGTGGACCGAGCAGTGGAGGCCCACGGGGATTGGTGGACTGGTGGACCGACGGTGGTGAAGGGGTGGTGCCGCTCGAGGCCGCTGCTCCTGGTGGCCGCCGGGTGGCGCGATGGCAGCGCCCTCATTTCTTCTGCGAGCGTCGAAGTTTTTAAAAAAACATACGGTTTTTTCAAAAAAAATTGATTTTTTTTCGGAGTTCGTGCCTTGTGAAGCATGCTGAGGAGGCCGTACGGCCTCCCTAGCAAAAAAATCTTGCCTCAAAAACCAACTGCTTGAAAATGGACGATTTGACAGGCGTTTCTACGGTTTTGGGGCGCTGCGAACGCGATGGCAACGTCCGTTTGAGCCCATAGTGTCCCAAAAATTCGGCTACCCCTAGATCTTGCAAAAAAAATGCCTATAGAAACCCTTGCACTTGAAACTCACTGAGAAGCCATATCTTCAGATCACGAACAAGCAGCGGCAGGTCTGGAGCTCTAATACCATGTTAGAATCCAAGATCACCTGCATGCAAATGGATACCTGTCACATGCAAAAGACATTCAGAACAAATAAGATCTGTAAACCTCAAAGTGTAAAATGCATTATGAGAATCTCGAATATTACAAAGAGATCAATCCTTATGAAGGAGATCAAGAAACCCTAAAAGGGAAACCCTAAATGAAACCCTAGTGTGCACACTTAATAATTAATAAATAATTATTAATGCGCCTAAGTTTAGCTTAAGCAACTAGAGGAATAAGTGACTTAATTAATTAACCAGTATGATATAATTCATTAAGCATAATAACTTATTACTCTAACAATTGTATGATCTCATCCATGGAGTCAATAAATTCAAGCATTACATCTTGAGAAACAAAGTATTTTCCATCATGCCCGACCCCGCAGTCAAGACATTGCTCATGCAAAACGAGTTGGGAGAATGCAGAGCCAAATGGGTAACCCTATTGCAAAAGTACGATATGGAAATCCAACCAATGAAATTGGTTAGAGGATAGGCCCTTACCAGAACAATAGTTGAAGCAGTTGTTGAAGTCGAAACTAAACTTACAGTTCAACAATACCAGCTGGAGAATGTCTCTCCAGGAGAGTGGTATGACAACATAGTTTACTATCTGTTGAATCATAAATGTTTGCCCTGCTTGTAGGGAATCCAAAAACATGCCCTTAGAATAAAGAGAAGAAGCTACATGTTGCAAGGAGCTATATTATACAAGAGGAACCATGAAAGCATATATCTGAGATGCCTTGGCAAAGAAGAAGTAGATTGGGTCTTGGAGGAGTTTCATGATAAATTTGGCACGGTTCATGGTTCTGGCCTTTCTACTACATATCAAATCTTGAGAGGAGGGTACTATTGGCCTACGGTTTTCAAGGATTCTCATAACCATCTCTATGCATGTCATGTTTTCCAAACTACGGAGAATAGAGAAAAGAATGATGTTGTCTTGTTGCAACCAGTCCTGTAAGTAAAGACTGTTCATGCAATGGGGTCTCAACTTCATTGGTCTGGTAAGCCCACCATCATCTGCGAGTCATAGGTACATTCTAACCACATCTAATTATTGTACTATATGGACAGAAGCTATTTCATGTAGGCAATGTACCACTGAGGTAGTTACTGAATTCCTTGAAAGTTTTATTTTAAATCGCTTTCACTACTTGTATGTATTGGTGTGTCCTTTTCCTCACTTAAGTTTTCTAGTTGGTCCTTTGACTATGGTATCACCCTCAAATTTTCCTCCAATTGTTATCCCCAAGGCAATGGTCTTGCAGAATCTACCAACAAAAACCTGATCATCGTGATTAAAAAACTGCTTGATAGGAATCCCAAAGACTAGCATACCCATCTTCATTTTGCCCTATGGGCGGATCGTACCCATCACAAGGCTGCCCTCTGTGATTCCCCATTCCATCTGGTCTATGGCTTGGAGCCTATATTTCCAATACACCTGAAGATTCCCACCCTCAAATTCATCAATGATTTTTATGAAGGATGGGACCATACGGAAGCTCGGTTAGCTGAGATCTTACACTTAGAACAAATACAAGATCGTGTAATAGAAAATTTTACCAAGCATCAGGGCCTATTCAAGAGATGGTTTGATCATTGAGCCAAAAGTAAGGCCTTTAGAATTACAGATCTAGTACTATGTGTAACATCCTAGATTTTTCTACATAGCATGACTAGATAAACAAAGTTAAATCCTAATCTAAAATCTAAAATCTAACAACAAAGAACAAGGAAATAAACTAAACAAAACTAAAAAAATTAATGGAAAGCCCTCACCGAATATGCGTTCATCCCTTCAAATTATCTTGATTGTTCTTCTCCATTTTGCCTTTTCAGTATTCTTGCCCTCAGATTTATGTGTTTGAATGCAAGTATAGTTTCGTCGAGTGTCTAAGCAAAATATCGAAGATGAGTCTCTTCTCAAAAATGAATGATTTTGGGAGAGGAGAAATCATGATTATGACAGGCCATTTTATAGATTTTGGGTTTTCGAACGATCAGCTCAGATTGAAAGAGAGATCGACGGACGAGATTGATGAATGCCATGCAATGTGAGTTATGTCTCAAATAGAACATGAGTTAGAACATGAGTCAGGAAAGACTACAGATAGAGACTAAGTTAGAATGTGAGTTAGAACACAAGTTCAAGATCTTAATCTCCAAAAATAGGAGAAATAGACTTTGTATGCAAAAGCCAAAGTTAGAAGTTGAAGATGAAGAATTCAAATGCATAATAAATTAATTAAATAAAGATATTTAATTAATAAACGCATACATGCATATGAGTTAGAACTAGTTAATCGACTAGTTGTGACAGAGAGTCTTCTCGCAGAGAGAAACAGGTGTTGAATTCAAAGATAACTGGAGAACTAAAAATAGATCTCAAATTAGAAGGTGAGTGAATGATTAGATAACTGATTGACAGAAGAATGTGACATAAATAAATAAATATTAATTTAATTCAACATTCGAAAAATGAAAGATTTAAATTAAATAAATAAAGATAATTTATTTAATTGACTTTTGTAAAGGTGGAATTGAATAATTAAATAATAAATATTTAATTATAGATAAAGGGGGTTAAATGAATAATTAAATAAATATATTTAATTATAGTTGAAATATGATAAAGGGGGTAATTAAATAATAAATTATTTAATTGATAGATAAAGGGGGAATTAATAAGTTAGCGACATAATTAAATAAATATGATTTATTTAATTAATCAAGGTTGAATAAAGGTTATTTATGAATTAATGAATCAATTAAAAGGGGTATTTAATTAATAGAGGAAATATGTGTTAGAAAGGCTAATTAAATAATAAACATTATTTAATCATGACCACAGACTATAGAAAATTATGTCGAAAGTGGTATCCGCAGGCCTAGACCAATTTTTGGTATCTATAGTTTGCCCCTCTTTAATACAACATTGGTACAGCGTTGTATCAAAGAAAATATGCCCCGATCATGCCCCAGTATGAAACAGGTTAGGGTATGCCCCAGTGAAAGGGAGAATGACAAGGAGGTAGTGGTATGCCCCCTCGAGAGAACAGGTGGGTTCAAAGAACATGAGTGTGTTCTTGAAATGGATAGATAATAGTGGTGAAGATGCAGAAAAGAAGAAATGTTAGCATGGATGATTTTAGAATGTTAGTAAGAAACAATTAAGTTTGATTGATTGAGAAAATGACATAATCTTCGATATATTGCAAAATATTCTATACTTGCTTATTATCATCATTGGGCGAGACATGACACAGATGGATAGTACACACTATGATATGAGATAGACCATAGTGTACAAAGTTATCCACCTGTGAAAAAAAGACAGTCGTAGACAAGGAGTGTCTTAATTCAGACTAATGACAAGATGCCCCAGTCATTTTGTCGAGACAAACCACAGATAGCAGACAAAGAAAAGATAGGACATGAGACGTCATTGCTCCTCTAAATCCTTGATAGGACATCCTTGAGGAAACTAGTAACATGACTCAAAAACCAATGTTAAAAAGATAGTTGACAAACAGTAGTCAAAGAAAAAGAGTCCTGAGACATTGTTGCTTCTCTAAATCCTTCAAGGGACATCATTGAGAAAGCTAGTAATAGGATCAATTTACAAATCAATAATAAGATAAGACAAAATAAGATATAAAGTCATAAAGCCAAATAAATGTATTCGCCAAAACTTGATCTTATGGGATTGTTTGATGTTGATGTTTGACATAGCGTAATGTGAGAGAATGACACATACCGCATAAGACGTTGAGTCTGATTTTGACTTGGTGACTTCTATATAAGGCATGACAAAGCCTGGTTTTAGAAAGACACGTGTTGTATAAGATGTTGGAGTCTGATGACATTGAAGTGACAAGCCACATGAGACTATGACAAGTTGATGACGTTTGTTGACAAGAAAGACATATCTTGCATAAGACATAGGTTGATCGCTTTGACAATGTGTTTGATATTGACTTGATGACTGTTTGAGATGTTTTTCCTTGTTGATGCATGACTTGTTTTGATTCTTTGACTGATAAAAGTGTGTGTATGTGTATTGACAGTGTATGACATGAGATGATGCCCTAAACTATGATATGCAACTTGTGTGATAGTGATTGTGAATGAACCCTATTGGACTAACCTAGTATGGTCTCGGGAGCTCATCAATTGATTAGCCTTGCCTACATTGTACACATAGAGATCTCGTAGTTCGACATGACCAATGACTTTGAATATACAAAGTGTCATGATTTTAATGTGTGTGATACATGACAAACCTAGACTGATAGACCTAATGCCTCGAGGGCACATCGATTGATGGTCTTTCCTACGTCCCAGTCGCAGAGGCAACGTAGTTCGACTATGTCTACGACTGACTTAACATGACCGACTTGACATGATTTACTAGACATGACTAACATGACATGATTGACTAGACATGATTGACTATGTTTTTGGGATTTTCTGACTGTTTTGATTTTTTTGGATTTTTGGAGTTTTCTAATGTTTTTGGGATTTTTCAAGACATTATCCGATGGTGTGACGTTATGTACAAGGTGTTAGGGCATAGATCAAGTATTTTTCCCCAGTCGAGAAGATGTTTGGAAAATGGAGTGGATAATGTGACGGAATGGATGCTAGATGTCAATCATTCCAAGGAATGGACAAGACAACCATTTATTATGAGTAATGGTGAAAAAGTTTGATTAGAATGATGGTAGACGGAAGAGCGAGCTTGACTACACATGGCGCCTGTTTGCCAGGTTTTCACCAAGGTACTTATCCATAGCGCCACCAAAGTGTTTTTCACTATTGGATGGATTATTTCTCTTTACTTTTTTTATTTTCTCAATTTATTTATTTTTTTGGTGTTACAAAGATGCCTGTTTGCTAGGTTTTCATCTAGGTAACCTTTTTTTTTGCTTTTTTGTATTTTTCTAGATTAAGACACGGATTCTCAGAGACTAAGCATAGAACCTTTTTAGATGCAAACTGTTGATAGGGGACAAAAGCGGCTTTCCTTCAGGAGTAGAGAGTTGGTATGCTCCTGATCCAAAGGCTTCTGTGACAATGTATGGCCCCAACCAGTTAGGTTCAAACTTTCCTGGCTTTTCTTGTTCAGCTTGGTTCTTAGGATTCTCCATTTATACCAGATCACCAATTTCAAAGTGTTTATTGAGAACCTTCCTATTGTAACTACGATGAAGACAATTCTGATATGCTTGTAAATGATCTAATGCTTTTTGTCTTCATTCATCCAGCAATTCTAGCTCTTGTAACCTAGAGACACGGTATTCTTCATCGTCGATATGACCCTTCAAGGATACCCGTAGAGAAGGTATTTCAACCTCAATAGGTAAGATAGCTTCAGACCCGAATATGAGGGAATATGGAGTGGCACTGGTGGGAGTGCGGATGCTTGTGCGGTAAGCCCGTAAGGTAGGATTAAGCTGTAGATGCTAGTCACGACCAGCGTCATTGACAGTCTTCTTAAGGATTTTAACAATAGTCTTATTAGATGCCTCAGCTTGGCCATTACCTTATGGGTAATATGGTGTGGAGAAATGGTGTTTGATGTGGAATTCTTCACATAAATGGCATACTTCTTGGTTCTTCAATGGGCGGCCATTATCTGTGATTTTGGATTGGGGTACACCATACCGACAAATGATATAGTTTAGGATAAACTTAGATATTTGTGTGTCGGTGATGTAGGTCATGAGAATAGCTTCAATCCACTTGGTGAAGTATTCGGTGGTGGTGATGATGAATTTGTGGCCATTGGATGATGAAGGGTGTATCTTACCTATGAGGTCAAGTCCCCATTGGGCGAAGGGCCATGGTGAAGTAATTGGACAAAGCTCTTGCACTGGTGCTCTTATCAAGTCTCCATGGATTTGACATTGTCTACATTTCTTTACAAAGACATATGAGTCTTTCTCCATCTTAGGCCAATAGTAACCTAGTCTGATAATCTTGTGGGCTAGAGTAGGACCACTCGAATGAGATCCACATATACCCTCATGCACCACTCGCAAAGTTGTTTGTGCTTCTTCAACATTGAGACATCTCATAAGGGCGTTATCTAAGGTCCGTCTATATAGGGTTTCTTTGATGATGGTGTACTTGGCTGACTTTAGGATGAAGGTTCAACGTTGGTTATTGGACAAGTCTTGAGGTAGGGTTTGGTCAGTGAGGTAATTGAATATGTCTTTATACCAAGGAGATGTAGGACCAACAATGGTACACACTATCGTAGTATCAGGGACATTATAAGTGGAGACCAACAGCTGTTCAACCAGAAACTCAAACTTAGGCACATTACTCAGAATATCCAATAAGGAACCCATGGTTGCCATAGCATCTGCAGCTCTATTCTAGATACATGGTATCTGTTGAAAAGTTATGTCATTGAAATACTATTTGAAACTATCAGCCATTCGCTTGTAAGGTGCAAGCTTTTCATCCTTAGTCTCGTAGTCATCATTTACCTGTCGAATTATAAGTTGAGAGTCGCCAAAGACATGTAGGCTCTTAATTTTCCATTGAGCTGCCATTTTTAACCCTGTCATTAAGGCTTCATATTCTGCTATATTGTTGGTACAAGGGAAAGCAATCCTGAATGATTTGGGAATGTTATCACCTTGAGGTGTGACAAATAAGATACCAGCTCCTAAACCACGATTTGTATGTGACCCATCAAAGTACAGTTTCCATTTAGTTTTAATGTCAATGTTGAAGAGAAATTCATCTAGAAATTATGCCACTAATGGATGGTCCGCCTTTATAGGTGCATCAGCTAGTTGATCTGCAATCACCTATCCTGTTATAGCCTTCCTTTTGACATACTGAATTTCATACTCGCTAAGTATCATAACCCATTTAGCCAATCGGCCTATTAAAGTTGCCTTACTTAGGAGGTATTTAAGTGGATCAATCTTCGCAACTAACATTGTTTGTCAATTGAGCATATAGTGCTGAAGTTTTTGGGTAGAAAAAACTAAAGGCAAGCACGTTCTATATTGTTGTAATTCAATTCATATCCCACTAAGGTACGACTGATATAATAGACTACTCTCTCATGACCTTGATCATCGTGTTGTGCAAGAAGAGCCCCTAATGCCGACTGAGTTGGTGAGATGTAAAGTATCAATGGTTTTCCCTCTGTAGGTGGCATTAAGACTGGTGGAGTAAGCAAATAGTCCTTGATTTGCTGGAAGGCTTCTTGACATTGAGGTTTCCACACAAACAGTACTCCTTTCTTGAGTAGATGTTGAAATGGATGTATTTTATCTGCCAGTTGTACTATGAAACGCCTAATTGACTGTAATCTTCCTTGTAGAGTTCTAAGTTGGCCAATGTTGGTTGGAGGAGGCATTTCTATGATATCTCTTACCTTCTCTGGATCTACTTCAATGCCTCGTCGAGAGATGATATACCCTAACAGTTTTCCTGATTTCAACCCAAAGACACACTTCTTTAGATTTAGCCTGACATTGTAATTCTCTAGCCTCTGGAATATCTTGTCTAAGACTTTCAAATGATCTTCCCTCATTTTTTATTTTGCTATAATGTCATCTACATAATCTTCCATAAAAGTATGTACAAATTCATAGAAAATTGTAGTCATGGCCCGTTGATAGGTAGCTCCTGCATTCTTAAGGCCAAATGGCATAACATTCCAATAGTATGTGCCCCATGGACACGTGAAAGTTGTTTTACGTTGGTCTTCAGGTGCTATTTTAATCTGGTTATATCCAGAGAAACCATCCATGAGGGATAGCATCTCGTATCTTGCAATAAGGTCTACTATCATGTCGATATTCGGCAAAGGGAAGTCATCTTTAGGACATGCCTTATTGATGTCTCTAAAGTCAGTGCAAATGTGAATGCCCCCAGTTGGCTTAGTCATTGGTACAAGATTTGATATCCAATTTGCATAGACTATTGTCCTTATGAATCCTACATCCAAGAGATTCTTAAGTTCTGCCTTGACCAATAGAGGAATTTGTGGATGCATTTTCCTTAGCTTTTGTTTGACTGGTTTGATACTTGGCTGTAGTGGTAAATGATGCAATATTAGGTCTGGATCCAGCCTAGGCATGTCAACATACGACCATGCAAAGTTTATTTGTCCATTTTGGAAGAAGTCCTTAAACTCATGTTGTTTTGTCTCTGTTAAAGAAGCCGCAAAATATACTATCCGAGGATTCTCTTCTATACCTATGTTGACTGCAACAACCTCTTCTACTAGCATCGGTAAATTTTCCTGTTCCACGGGGAGAATATTAAACCTTTATCCTTGGGTACCTCTGAGAGGTTTTCGCCCTCAGATACGTCCATTATTTTGTTTTTTTCTTTGTCCAAAGGTGCCTTTCAATTTTCACCTAGGGACTCATCATTTTTATTTTCATTGTCTTTTTTCTTTTCATTCTCATTTTTGTGACTAGAGGTGTAAATAGACTCCCTGAAATATGCTTTATCATCCAAGTCTATGGTAAAACATGCCTTATGATCCCCTCTTGGTATGCCTTCTCTAAGTCCCATGAACTCAGCAATTGCTTCGTCATTCTCAAATGTATCTATGATAGGTGTGCCTTGTTGATCCCAGTCGATAAGTTCGGGATAGATAATGGGCATGTCATCATTAGAGTTCCTAAAGGTAGTTGCAGACAAGGTGAGTATAGAATGATTGACATGGTCGCAGAAGTTTTTGACCAACTCCTTCTTGTTCTTCCTCCTAGGAGTAGGTATACTCTAATGTGGGACTATAGTGAGGGCGGATTCGTCAAAAGATGGTTGTTTAGGTGCCCAAGATGAATGATCAAGGGTTTCCCAATAATAGTTCTCTTGCCATTCTGCTTTGGACAAGTGTTTCTTAGGATGAGGACTAGATTGTTTTGGTACAGGTTTCACATTGAGGTCCAATTCTCCAAATAGGGCATCGATATTCATGGTACTAGTAGATGAAAGGGATTCCCATTCACCATTGCTAGAGTAAGGGGATTCATCATAAACTAGAGGTTTGCCGTAGATTGGGGGTTTGTCAAAAACTGGGGGTAGGGGTTCATGAGATGTCTCGATGCCTACGTATTCACTCACTTCCTCTTGAAACGATGATGAAGTACCAAGACACCCAATTCTAAGCGGTTGACACCCTAGCCCTAAGTATTTCGGTCGTGGGTAGACAGTAATCGGTTCTATCCTTCCATTTTGATATAGTCCTAACCCACTGTGCTCTTCATAGCCTTCCTTTTACATTATCTTAAATCCTTTTCCATACTGGTCCTTGGCTATTTGAATAGATGGGGAGGGGTATTCATGTTCTTGATACAACCAGGAATCACCTTGATCCACAATTTCTTCACTTAACTCTACCCATTTGGTTAATGTCATTGTAGGGGGAACATGAAATGTGACCACTGACTGTCTTCTATCTGCCATGGGTAGGCCATACGCCTTAGGTGGAATCATTTGAGTGATGCAGTATGATGCCTTTATATTATATTCACCGCAGCCCTTGTCTTGGATCTCGAGTTTAGGAGTGGATGATGGTGGCTGGAATGAAATGGACTTAGTGAGACTTGATGGGTCAGTGTATTGGGATAGAATGGATGATGAGGCCTCTTGGTTAACAGGTACTTGTCGTTGCGGAAGGTCCCTTAGGCTTGTACAATATTGGAAAGGATCTGGATCACCATCAATAGTGATCTCTATGCCATTATAGGGGAACTTGAGACATTGATGGTATGTTGAAGGGATGGCTCTCATTGCATGTATCCAAGGTCTACCTAACAACAAGTTGTATGGAAGGGTGAGATCCAAGACTTGGAAGCTGGTGTTCATGATCGTTGGGCCAATTCTGATAGGGAGCGTGACAACTCCTTTGGATGACCTTTCCTCATCATCGTAAGCCTTGATGACTATACTCTTAGAATTATCCACACAGTCTTCTGAGAATCCTAATGCCTTAACCAATTTAAGGGTACACAGGTTCAAACCTGCTCCTTCGTCTACCAAGACTCATCGAACTTTTTTTTTTTGGACTAAGACTTCAAGATGTAAGGGGTCATTATGATCTAACTTTTCAGTTGAGTAATCCTATTAAGAAAATGTGGCATGATGCGAGTTGGTCAAATATCCCACCATTTCTTCGAAATGATTGAAATCTAAGTCTGTAGGAACAGTTGTGTTCTATAGAGCTTTGTCAAGAATGGATCAATGCTGAGGTGATAAGGTCAACAATTCCAAGATAGATATTTGCGTGGGGGTTTTACTCAATGGATCAAGAAGGTTGTACTTGAACTTGGAAGTTTGCATAGATGGCTCGGAAGAAGGACCAGGAATAGTAATCTTAGTTCTGTGTGTGTTTACATTACATTCCAGATGCTTTTTAATGGTGAAAGTATTGACATTCTCATTTGCGGCTCGGAGGTGGTTTATGATCGTTCCTTTACCATAGTCATACTTGGTATTGTTATAGTTGGCAGATGGATTATTTGGGGGTCCCGAACTGGAGGCTTTTCCTTTTGTGTGGTCATGTAACGAGTCTGTGAAGACCTTATTATCACTGTTCTTAGTGTTTTTCTATCCACCAACCTCTATGGTTCTATTTTCAACAAAGTCTTGTATGATGTTCTTGAGTTGATGACATTGTTGGAGGTTGTGCCCTTTGGTTCAATGATAATCACAAAAAGAGTTATCATCCCACCATGAAGGTTTGAACTGTCCAGGATCATATTCGCTTGGTTCAAAAGGTTTGATAAGATTATGTTTAATCAACTCTTTGAAAATAGTCTCGATTGGTTGTCCCAAAGGTGTAAATTCACGTGTAGGAAATCTTCTTTGTTGTGGTCTTTGTTGTTGTGAATTTTGGACATAGTTAGCTTGTTGATCTGGACCGTTCATCATGTCTTGATTGGGATTGTAACCCCTAAGGATGATAAATGGTCCTATATGTATGTGTTTAGCATCAACAATGTCATCATTTGTAACATTCTTGTTCCTAGACCATAATTTAATTCTATCATTTTGCGTATTTTGATGTTGGACAACCGCATTTCTGCCTGGTACTTTCATTTCTACTTTGTCTATAAGGCCTTTCTCAAGGATGATTCCTTTTTGTACTAAGTCTGAGAATGAAGAACAACAGTGTACCCTTAGATCACTTTGTAATTTGGGGTTGATGTTCTCTAGAAATATTGTGACCTTTTGTTTTTCGGGTATTTCAACTGGACATCTACTAGCTAGACTTCGCCATCTCTAGAAGAAAGTGGTGAAATTTTCGCCATCTTCTTGTGCCATGTGGCACAAGGTTGCAATTGTTACCTCATTGTCTATGTTAAAGGGAAAATGTTCAATAAAATTCTCAGCTAATTTTCCCCAAGATTGTATACCATATGGTAATTTAGAGAACCATTCCAGTCCTATCCCGACAAGGGTTCATGGAAATAGTCTTATCAAGTATGTGGGGTCATACGATATGTCCATGCATGCTATTGAGAACTCTCTAATGTGTTCTATAGGATTCTTTCTCCCATTATACTTAGGCAAAACCAGTATATTGTATCCATGGGGAAAGGTGTCATATAGAGCGCTTTATCAAATGGACATGGACATAGGTCTTGTGCTGAGATAGTTCGTTTTCCGGACATAGACATGTTGTCCATCTGTTGTTGAAGAGCTTGCATTTTGTTTTCAAGGACATCGACTTGTCTCAAAGACATGGTGTTCATGTTATTTGGATCAATGTAGGTGTTCTAATATGCCATGTCTTGTGATGGGTTATGATTGGGTGAGGGAATATATCCTGTCAAAATATTCTGATTCGAGATAGGGATATTCCCTGTCTGAATGGTCTTAGTTGGTATCGGAATGCTTCCTATCTGAATTGTCTGAGTTGGTATAGGGATGCTTCCTGTCTGAATGATTTGGTTAGGTATATTCCCGCCAACTTTGGATCTCTTACCAGTCATGTTGGTGCCAAAGGGGTTGGAGGAAGTTGTGCCCGCAGTGAATTGTAAACCTTGTGTTATGTTAAAAGGGATTGTGTTTACAATTGACGATGTTTGAGTTGGTATACCTGTTGGTATAGCTACGATTATTTGGGGAATAGAGATGGTTGACGTTGCAGTTTGGGATGGTTGAGTTGTCTGTGTTTGCAAAGTATGAATATCAAATCCTATGGGTAGTTTGGCACCTTGTGCTAGCAATTTTGCTAGATAGCGTTGGGGATCATTTTCCAAACATTCATCCATAAAGGATACAAATTCAGGATCTTGAACTGTTGCATCTATGTCTTCTATGTAAATCTGACCATGTGTATCTCTAGTGACATGTTTTTCTAGCAAAGTTTGGTGTGGTCGTTTACTTCCTGACAGTTGGTTTCCGAACGGATTGATGAATTCGTTGGGGTCTGTCATTGCTTTGTGTTTCTTTTGGGATCTTGTTTTGACCATGAAAGATTTTGCTCAAAATGGGTAATGCAAACTATGTCTAAAATTGATATGACCTATGTTTATGTTTCTGGATTTTTTTGACACTAAATGATATCGATAAAACGGTTTCTAAAAGGACGTAAGCTAAGATGACATGTGATAAGACGGAAAATATGCAAAATGTGAGTAGACTGCGATGATAAATGAGTCTAAGATGGTATAACCTACCACCTATGGAATAAATGCATGCAAAGACTTGTTTTTGACCAAGGAACCTGATTGTATGACAAGGATAGTTGACAAGGTGAATTTTTCAAAGTAGACTAATGAGTTGAAAAGATCCACTAGATGTGACTAAAGTGACAAGGTTCAATGATTTTGACAAACCGTAACATGAACGTTTCCAATGACGAGGAAAGTTATCTATTTTGTGATATGCAGTTTCCTAAGGAGTATCTATATGCATGCAACTTAGGATGACTATGACTAAGACTTTACTGTAACTAAGACGGATATGACACCTAATGATGGTAACGAAGATGTATATGACACCTAATGATGGTAACTAAGACGTATATGACACCTAATGATGCAAGGTTTTGAGAAAAAAATTTAGTTTCTACTCCAAGGTTGATCCTAAAAACCTAAAGCAAATAATGACAACAATGTTTCAGAATCAGCTCGTGGTTTTTAATGTTTTCTGTTGACAGGAAAATGCGGTTCACTAGACAGTTGCGGTTCAAGATTTCTCAGATGCAGTTTTTGACAGTGCATGCGGTGTTTCTGACAGTTGTAGTTTTTCCTATAACAAATGCGGTTTACCAACACACATGCGACTCAAGAACTGACAGATGTGGTTTACCAATACACATGCGGCTCGAAAACTGGTAGATGCGGTTTGCATGGACACATGCAACTCAAAATATGACAGTTGTGACTCATGATATGCAGACTATGAAAATTGAACATCTTGAAAGATAGATGCAGCTTTTCCCCTAACATATGTGACTCGCTAATACACATGCGGCGATTAAACTGACAAATGCGACTCTATTTTTTGACAGTTGAATTTTTTTCGAAAGTTGAAATTTTCCTGAAAGTTGTTGACTGACTTTATTGGTTTGATCAAGATTTTGATGAATACAGCAAACAACAAACACAGCAATCAATGTATTTCCAATTTTGTGATGGGAGGACTATTTAAGACTCAAAAACATTGACAACCTAGGCTTTTAGGACAATACTTGTTGAATTCTTATTTGGATTTCTCCAGCTATGCATATTTATGGCGAATGACTAGTAGCTTGACCCCACTGGCTCCCCTCCACGACACTCACTTATACAGGGCAGCCAAGCTACTGTATCCATGAAACTCCCATGGCATACATTTCATTTCCACACATAAACCGTAAATATATAAGACGGCTTCACAGGGCCAACCCTGATGCGCCAACAAGTAGGTAGGATTTTGGTAACTCTACAACAAGGTTTTTAATAAGGGCATTCCATTCGTGGGACACTATCCAACATCAGTGAGAGTCCATTTCTGTCCATCTCGTCTGAATAGTGCGCGTGATTCATGGGGTTTCCCCAAGAATCCTCTTTTATATACCGGTTGGAAGTCGCTTGGCTTTAGCGTGCTACCGGTCTGAGTCGTCTTGGGGTGAGTACTTTTTCCCACCAAGACAAGCCCAAGTTTCCAGAGTCAGCAATGGTTTCTCTTACACCCAGGATCACATGACTGCGCAAGGGGAGAGGATATTTTGGTGTACTGAATCGTAAGGGTGACAAAAATGTGCAAAGCGCCAAACAAAGAAGACAGTGGTTCTTTTTAATCCAAACGATAATTTTTTATCTATCAATCAGAAAATTCATTTTAATCTCCATGATAATTGTCTATCTACCAAACAAACTTGCTAAATAAATAAACACATAGGCATTAGGTCCTACATGCAAATTTATCAGTAGTTCTGGTTTTTTTGTCTTCTATGCTTCGTCCTGCAAACAATATGTTATTCCACCTTAACACAACTGAAATCAACCATTAGCGAAAATCAAAACAGCTTCAAAAGCGAAAAATAAAAAATGAATGTACGAAAATCAACCAAAACAAGTAAAAAAAAATTATTAGCCAGATGCGACTTTTGGAGCGACAGATGCGGTTCGACTGTTGACAGGCGGATGCAGTTCGTGAATTTGTTGACAGGTGGATGCGGTTCATGGCTTCGCGGATGCGGATTTTTATCACAGATGTGTCGCTATTTTTCACAGATGCGGTTCGCGGATACAGTGCGTCATTTCATGTAACAGATGCGATGTGCCGTACGGAAAACCTACAAAAAAAGAATAAAAAATGGAAAAATGAAAAGACAAAAATATGTGTGGATTTTGAAGCGTGTTTCATGTCGGGTTCACCAAATGTAACATCCTATATTTTTTTGCATAGCATGACTAGATAAACAAAGTTAAATCCTAATCTAAAATCTAAAATCTAACAACAAAGAACGAGGAAATAAACTAAACTAAACTAAACAAATTAATGGAAAGCTCTCACCGAATATGTGTTCATCCCTTCAAATTATCTTGATTGTTCTTCTCCATTTTGCCTTTTCAGTATTCTTGCCCTCAGATTTATGTGTTTGAATGCAAGTATAGTTTCGTCGAGTGTCTAAGAAAAATATTGAAGATGAGTCTCTTCTCAAAAATGAATGATTTTGGGAGAGGAGAAATCATGATTATGACAGGCCATTTTATAGATTTTGGGTTTTCAAACGATCGGCTCAAATTGAAAGAGAGATCAACAAACGAGATTGGTGAATGCCATGCGATGTGAGTTATGTCTCAGATAGAATGTGAGTTAGAACATGAGTCAGGAAAGACTGCAGATAGAGACTAAGTTAGAACGTGAGTTAGAACACAAGTTCAAGATCTTAATCTCCAAAAATAGGAGAAATAGACTTTGTTTGCAAAAGCCAAAGTTAGAAGTTGAAGATGAAGAATTCAAATGCATAATTAATTAATTAAATAAATATATTTAATTAATAAATGCATACATGCATATGAGTTAGAGCTAGTTAATCGACTAGTTGTGACAGAGAGTCTTCTTGCAGAGAGAAACAGGTGTTGAATTCAAAGATAACTGGAGAACTAAAAATAGATCTCAAATTAGAAGGTGAGTGAATGATTAGATAATTGATTGACAGAAGAATGTGACATAAATAAATAAATATTAATTTAATTCAACATTCGAAAAATGAAAGATTTAAATTAAATAAATAAAGATAATTTATTTAATTGACTTTTGTAAAGGTGGAATTGAATAATTAAATAATAAATATTTAATTATAGATAAAGGGGGTTAAATGAATAATTAGATAAAGAAATTTAATTATAGTTGAAATA
>CM021101.1:634462462-634527992 GCA_007115665.2 Sequoiadendron giganteum
GTTTGCCAGGTTTTCACCAAGGTACTTATCCATAGCGCCACCAAAGTGTTTTTCACTATTGGATGGATTATTTCTCTTTACTTTTTTTATTTTCTCAATTTATTTATTTTTTTGGTGTTACAAAGATGCCTGTTTGCTAGGTTTTCATCTAGGTAACCTTTTTTTTTGCTTTTTTGTATTTTTCTAGATTAAGACACGGATTCTCAGAGACTAAGCATAGAACCTTTTTAGATGCAAACTGTTGATAGGGGACAAAAGCGGCTTTCCTTCAGGAGTAGAGAGTTGGTATGCTCCTGATCCAAAGGCTTCTGTGACAATGTATGGCCCCAACCAGTTAGGTTCAAACTTTCCTGGCTTTTCTTGTTCAGCTTGGTTCTTAGGATTCTCCATTTATACCAGATCACCAATTTCAAAGTGTTTATTGAGAACCTTCCTATTGTAACTACGATGAAGACAATTCTGATATGCTTGTAAATGATCTAATGCTTTTTGTCTTCATTCATCCAGCAATTCTAGCTCTTGTAACCTAGAGACACGGTATTCTTCATCGTCGATATGACCCTTCAAGGATACCCGTAGAGAAGGTATTTCAACCTCAATAGGTAAGATAGCTTCGGACCCAAATACGAGGGAATATGGAGTGGCGTCGGTGGGAGTATGGATGCTTGTGCGATAAGCCCATAAGGCAGGATTAAGCTGTAGGTGCTAGTCACGACCAGCATCATTGACAGTCTTCTTAAGGATTCTAACAATAGTCTTATTAGATGCCTCAGCTTGGCCATTACCTTGTGGGTAATATGGGGTGGAGAAATGGTGTTTGATGTGGAATTCTTCACATAAATGGCATACTTCTTGGTTCTTGAATGGGCGGCCATTATCTGTGATTATGGATTGAGGCACACCATACCGACAAATGATATAGTTTAGGATAAACTTAGATATTTGTGTGCTGGTTATGTATGTCATGGGGATGGCTTCGATCCATTTCATGAAGTATTTGGTAGTGGTGATGATGAATTTATGGCCATTTGATGATAAAGGGTGTATCTTACCTATGAGGTCGAGTCCCCATTGGGTGAAGGGCCATGGTGAAGTAATTGGACGAAGCTCCTGTGCTGGTGCTCTTATCAAGTCTCCATGTATTTGACATTGTCTACATTTCTTTACAAAGACGTATGAGTCTTTCTCCATTGTAGGCCAATAGTAACCTAGTCTCATAATCTTATGGGCTAGAGTAGGACCACTCAAATGAGATCCGCATATACCCTCGTGTACCGCTCGCAAAGTTGTTTGTGCTTCTTCAGCATTGAGACATCTCATAAGGGCATTATCTAAGGTGTGTCTATATAGGGTTTCTCCAATATTGGTGTACTTGGCTGACTTTCGGATGAACGTTCAACATTGGTTGGACAAGTCTTGAGGTAGGGTTTGGTCAGTGAGGTAATCAAATATGTCTTTATACCAAGGAGATGTAGGACCAACAATGGTACACACTATCGCAGTATCGGGGACATCATAAGTGGGGACCAATAGTTGTTCAACCAGAAACTTGAACTTAGGCACATTACTCAAAATATCCAACAAGGAACCCACGGTTTCCATTGCATCTACAACTCTATTCTAGATACGTGGTATTTGTTGAAAAGTTATGTCATTGAAATACTCTTTGAAACTATTAGCCATTCGCTTGTAAAGTGCAAGCTTTTCATCCTTAGTCTTGTAGTCATCATTTACCTATCGGATTACCAGTTGAGAGTCGCCAAAAACATGTAGGCTCTTAATTTTCCATTGAGCTGCCATTTTTAACCCTGTCACTAGAGCTTCATATTCTGCTATATTGTTGGTACAAGGGAAAGCAATCCTGAATGATTTGGGAATGGTATCACCTTGAGGTGTGACAAATAAGATACCAACTCCTAAACCGCAATTTGTGTGTGACCCATCAAAGTACAGTTTCCATTCAATTTTAATGTCTATGTTGAAGAGAAATTCATCTAGAAAATCTACCACTAATGGATGGTCTACCTTTATAGGTGCATCAGCTAGTTGATCTGCAATCACCTGTCCTTTTATAGCCTTCCTTTTGACATACTGAATGTCATACTCGCTAAGTATCATAACCCATTTAGCCAACCGGCCTATTAAAGTTGCCTTACTTAGGAGGTATTTAAGTGGATCAATCTTTAAAATTAGCATTGTTTGTTGATTGAGCATATAGTGCCAAAGTTTTTGGGTAGAAGAAACTACCGCAAGGCAAGAACATTCTTTGTTGCTATAATTCAATTCATAGCCCACTAAGGTACAACTGATATAATAGACTGCTCTCTCATGACCCTGATCATCGTGTTGTACAAGAAGAGCCCCTAATGCCGACTGAGTTGCTGAGATGTAAAGTATCAATGGTTTTCCCTCTGTAGGTGGCATTAAGACTGGTGGAGTAAGCAAATAGTCCTTGATTTTCTGGAAGGCCTCTTGACATTTAGGTGTCCACACAAATGGTACTCCTTTCTTGAGTAGATGCTGAAATGGATGTATTTTATCCGCTAGTTGTACTATGAAATGCCTAATTGACTGCAATCTTCCTTGTAGAGTTCTGAGTTGGCCAATGCTGGTTGGAGGAGGCATTTCTATGATAGCTCTTACCTTCTCTGGATCTACTTCAATTCCTCTTCAAGAGATGATATACCCTAACAATTTTCCTGATTTCACCCCAAAGACACACTTCTTCGGATTTAGCCTGACATTGTAATTCTCTAGCCTATGGAATATCTTGTCTAAGACTTTCAAACAATCTTCTCTCATTTCTGATTTTGCTATAATGTCATCTACATAATCTTCCATAAAAGTATGTACAAAGTCATGGAAAATCGTAGTCATGGGCCATTGATAGGTGGCTCCTGCATTCTTAAGGCCAAACGGCATAACATTCCAACAATATGTGCCCCATGGACACGTGAAAGTTGTTTTGTGTTGGTCTTCAGGTGCTATCTTAATCTGGTTGTATCTAGAGAAACCATCCATGAGGGATAGCATCTCGTATCCTTCTGTTAGATCCACGATCATGTCGATATTCGACAAAGGAAAGTCATCGTTAGGGCATGCCTTATTGATGTCTCTAAAGTCAATGCAAATGTGAATGCCCCTAGTTAGCTTAGTCACTGGAACAAGATTTGATATCCAATCTGCATAGTCTATTGTCCTTATGAACCCTACATCCAAGAGTTTCTTAAGTTCTATCTTGACCAATAGAGCAATTTGTGGATGCATTTTCCTCAACTTCTGTTTGATTGGTTTGATACCTGGCTGTAGTGGTAAATGATGCAATATTAGGTCTGGATCCAGCCTAGGCATGTCAGCATACGACCATGCAAAGTTTATTTGTCTCTTTGTGAAGAAGTCCTTAAACTCATGTTTTTCTGTCTCTGTTAAAGAAGTTGCAAAATATACCTTCCGAGGATTCTCGTCTGTACCTATGTTGACTTCAACAGATTCTTCTACTAGCATCAGTGACTTTTCCTATTCAAAGGGGATAATATTTAAACCTCTATCCTTGGGTGCCTCTAAGAGGTTTTCGCCCTTGGATACGTCCTTTATTTTGACTTTTTCTTCGTCCAAAGGCGCCTTTCGGTTTTCAACTAGGGACTCATCATTTTTATTTTCATTCTCATTTTTGTGACTAGAGGTGTAAATAGACTCCCCAAAATATGCTTTATCGTCCAAGTCTATGGTAAAACCTGCCTTATGATCCCCTCTTGGTATACCTTCTCTAAGTCCCATGAACTCAGCAATTGCTTCATCGTTCTCGAATGTATCTATGATAGGTGTACCTTGTTGATCCCAGTCGATAAGTTCGGGATAGATAAGGGGCATGTCATCATCGGAGTTCCTAAAGGTAGCTGTGGACAAGGTGAGTATAGAATGATTGACATGGTCGCAAAAGTTTTGGACCAACTCCTTCTTGTTCTTCCTCCTAGGGGTAGGTATACTCTGATGTGGGACTATAGTGAGGGCGGATTCATCAGAAGATGGTTGTTTAGGTGCTCAAGATGAATGATCAAGGGTTTCCGAATAATAGTTCTCTTGCCATTCTACCTTGGACAAGTGTTTCTTAGGATGAGGACTAGATTGTTTTGGTACAGGTTTCACGTTGAGGTCCAATTATCCAAATAGGGCATCGATATTCATGGTACTAGTAGATGAAAGGGATTCCCATTCACCATCGCTAGAGTAAGGAGATTCATCATAAATTGGAGGTTTGTCGTAGACTGGGGGTTTGTCGAAAACTAGGGGTAGTGTTTCATGAGATGTCTCGATGCCTGTGTATTCACTCATTTCCTCTTGAAATGATGAAGAAGTACCAGGACACCCAATTCTAAGTGGTTGACACCCTAGCCCTAAGTATTTCGGTCGTGGGTAGACATTAATCGGTTCCGTCCTTCCATTTTGATATAGTCCTAACCCACTGTGCCCGTCATAGCCTTCCTTTTGCATTATCTTAAATCCTTTTCCATACTGGTCCTTGGCTATTTGAATAGACGGGGAGGGGTATTCATGTTCTTCTTGATACAACCAGGAATCACCTTGATCCACAATTTCTTCACTTAACTCTCCCCATTTGGTTAATGTCATTGTAGGGGGAACATGAAATGTGACCACTGACTGTCTTCTATCTGCCATGGGTAGGCCATATGCCTTAGGTGGAATCAGTTGAGTGATGCAGTATGATGCCTTTATATTATATTCACCGCAACCCTTGTCTTGGATCTTGAGTTTAGGAGTGGATGATGGTGGCTGGAATTAAATGGACTTAGTAAGATGTGATGGGTCAACGTATTGGGATAGAATGGATGATGAGGCCTCTTGGTTAACAGGAACTTGTCATTGCGGAAGGTCCCGTAGGCCTGTACAATATTGGAAAGGATCTAGATCACCATCAAAAGTGATCTTTGTGCCATTATAGGGGAACTTGAGACATTGATGGTATGTTGAAGGGACGGCTCTCATTGCATGTATCCAAGGTCTACCTAATAACAAGTTGTATGGAAGGGTGAGATCCAAGACTTGGAAGCTGGTATTCATGATTGTTGGGCCAATTCTGATAGGGAGCGTGACAACTCCTTTGGATGACCTTTCCTCGTCATCGTAAGCCTTGATGACTATACTCTTAGAAGTATCTACACAGTCTTATGAGAATCCTAATGCCTTAACCAATTTAAGGGTACATAGGTTCAAACCTGCTCCTCCGTCTACCAAGACTCGTCGAACTTTGTTTTGATGGACTAAGAGTTCAAGATGTAAGGGGTCATTATGATTTGACTTTTCAGTTGAGTAATCTTGTTGAGAAAATGTGGCATGATGCGAGTTGGTCAAATATCCCACCATTTCTTCGAAACGATTGACATCTAAGTCTGTAGGAACAGTTGTGTTCTATAGAGATTTTTCAAGAATGGATCGATGTTGAGGTGATAAGGTCAACAATTCCAAGATAGATATTTGTGCGAGTGTTTTACTCAATTGATTGAGAAGGTTGTACTTGAACTTGGAAGTTTGTGTAGATGGTTCGGAAGAAGGACCAGGAATAGTAATCTTAGTTCTATGTGTGTTTATATTACATTCCGGATGCTTTTTAATGGTGAAAGTATTGACATTCTCATTTGCAGCTCGGAGGTGGTTTATGATCGTTCCTTTACCATAGTCATACTTGGTATTGTTATAGTTGGCCGATGAATTATTCGGGGGTCCCGAACTGGAGGCTTTTCCTTTTGTGTGGTCATGTAACGGGTCTGTGAAGACCTTATGATCACTGTTCTTAGTGTTTTTCTACCCACCAACCTCTATGGTTCCGTTTTCAACAAAGTCTTGTATGATGTTCTTGAGTTGATGACATTGTTGGAGGTTGTGCCCTTTGGTTCGATGATAGTCACAAAAAGAGTTATCGTCCCACCATGAAGGTTTGAATTGTCCAGGATCATATTCTCTTGGTTCCAAAGGTTTGATAAGATTATGTTTAATCAACTCTTTGAAAATAGTCTCGATTGGTTGTCCTAAAGGTGTAAATTCACGTGTAGGAAATCTCCTTTGTTGTGGTCTTTGTTGTTGTGAATTTTGGACATAGTTAGCTTGTTGATCTGGACTGTTCATTATGTCTTGATTGGGATTGTAACCCATAAGGGTGATAACTGGTCCTGTATGTATGTGTTTAGCATCAACAATGCCGTCATTTGTAACATTTTTGTTCCTAGACCAGAATTTGTTTCTATCATTTGGCGCGTTTTGATGTTGGACAACCAGATTTCTGCCTGGTACTTTCATTTCTCCTTTGTCTATAAGGCCTTTCTCAAGGATGATTCCCTTTTGTACCAAGTCTGAGAATGAAGTACAACAGTGTACCCTTAGATCACTTCAAAATTTGGGGTTGATGTTCTCTAGGAATATTATGACCTTTTGTTTTTCGGGTATTTCAACTGGACATCTACTAGCTATACTTCGCCATCTCTGGAAGAAAGTGGTGAAATTTTCACCATCTTCTTGTGTCGTGTGGCACAAGGTTGCAATTGTCACCTCATTGTCTATGTTAAAGGTGAAATGTTCAATAAAATTCTTAGCTAATTCACCCCAAGATCGTATACCATATGGTTATTTAGAGAACCATTCGAGTCCTATCCCGACAAGGGTTCATGGAAATAGTCTCATCAAGTATGTGGGGTCGTACGATATGTCCATGCATGTTGTTGAGAACTCTCTAGTGTGTTCTATAGGATTCTTTCTCCCATTATACTTAGGAAAAACCGGTATATTGTATCCATGGGGGAAAGGTGTCATATAGAGCGCTTTGTCAAATGGACATGGACATAGGTCTTGTGCTGAGATAGTTCATTTTCCGGACATAGACATGTTGTCCATCTATTGTTGAAGAGCTTGCATTTTGTTTTGAAGGACATTGACTTGTGTCAAAGACATGGTGTTCGTGTTATTTGAATCAATGTAGGTGTTCTGATACGCCATGTTTTGTGATGGGTTATGATTGGGCGAGGGAATATATCCTGTCAAAATATTCTGATTCGGGATAGGGATATTCCCTATCTGAATGGTCTGAGTTGGTATCAGAATGCTTCCTGTCTGAATTGTCTGATTTGGTATAGCGATGCTTCCTATTTGAATGATTTGGTTTAGTATAGGTATATTCCCACCAACTTTGGATCTCTTACTAGTCGTGTTGGTGCCAAAGGGGTTGGAGGAAGTTGTGCCCGCAGTGAATTGTAAACCTTGTGTTATGTTAAAAGGGATTGCGTTTACAATTGACGATGTTTGAGCTAGTATACCTGTTGGTATCGTTGCGGTTATTTGGGGAATAAAGATGGTTGACGTTGTAATTTGGGATGGTTGAGTTGACTGTGTTTGCAAAGTATGAATATCAAATCCTATGGGTAGTTTGGCACCTTCTGCTAGTAATTTTGCTAGATAGCGTTGGGGATCATTTGCCAAACATTCATCCATAAAGGATGCAAATTCAAGATCTTGAACTACTGCATCTATGTCTTCTATGTAAATCTAACCATGTGTATCTCTAGTGACATGTTTTTCTAGCAAAGTCTGGTGTGGTCATTTACTTCCTGACGATTGGTTTTCGAACGGATTGATGAATTCGTTGGGGTATGTCGTTGCTTTGTGTTTCTTTTGGGATCTTGTTTCAACCATGAAAGATTTTGCTCAAAAATGGGTAATGCAGACTATGTCTAAAACTGATATGACCTATGTCTATGTTTTTTGGATTTTTTTTGACACTAAATGATATCGGTAAAATGGTTTCTAAAAGGACGTAAGCTAAGATGACGTTTGACAAGATGGACAATATGCAAAATGCAAGTAGACTACGATGATAAATGAGTCTAAGACGGTATAACCTACCACCTATGGAATAAATGCATGCAAAGACTTGTTTTTGACCAAGGAACCTGATTGTATGACAAGGACAGTTGACAAGGTGAATTTTTCAAACTAGACTAATGAGCTGAAAAGATCCACTAGATGTGACTAAAGTGACAAGATTCAATGATTTCGACAAACTGTAACATGAACGTTTCCAATGACGAGGAAAGTTATCTATTTTGTAATATGCAGTTTCCTAGGGAGTATCTATATGCATGCAACTTAGGATGACTATGACTAAGACCCTTACTGTGACTAAGATGGATATGACCCCTAATGATGCAAGGTTTTGAGAAAAAATTTTAGTTTCTAATCCAAGGTTGATCCTAAAAACCTAAAGCAAAAAGTGACAATGATGTTTCAGACTCAACTCACAGTTTTTGATGTTTTCCGTTGACAGGCAAATGCGGTTCACTAGACAATTGCGGTTCAGGATTTCACAGATGCGGTTTTTGACAGTGCATGCAATGTTTCTGATAGTTGCGGTTTTTCCTATGACAAATGCGGTTTACTGGTACACATGCAGCTTGAAAACTGACAGATGCGGCTTACCAATAAACATGCGGCTCAAAAACTGATAGATGCGGCTTGCATGAACGCATGCGACTTAGAATACGACAGTTATGACTCGTGATATGCAGACTGTGAAAAGTGAATGTTTTGACAGATAGATGCGGCATTTCCCCTAACAGATGCGACTCGCTAATACACATGCAGCGATTAAACTGACAAACAAATGCGGTTTACTGGTACACATGCAGCTTGAAAACTGACAGATGCGGCTTACCAATAAACATGCGGCTCAAAAACTGATAGATGCGGCTTGCATGAACGCATGCGACTTAGAATACGACAGTTATGACTCGTGATATGCAGACTGTGAAAAGTGAATGTTTTGACAGATAGATGCGGCATTTCCCCTAACAGATGCGACTCGCTAATACACATGCAGCGATTAAACTGACAAATGCGACTCTATTTTCTGATAGTTGAAATTTTCCCAAAAGTTGAACTTTTCCCAAAAGCTATTGACTGACTTTGTTGGTTTGATCAAGATTTTGATGAATACAACAAAAAACAAACACAACAATCAATGTATTTTCAATTTTGTGATGGGAGGACTGTTTAAGACTCAAAAACATTGACAACCTAGGCTTTTAGGACAATACTTGTTGAATTCTTACATGGATTTCTCCAGCTACACATATTTATGGAGAATGACTAGTAGCTTGACCCCACTGGCTCCCCTCCACAACACTCACTTATACGGGGCAGCCAAGCTACTATATCCATGAAACTCCCATGGCATACATTTCATTTCCACACATAAACTGTAAATATGTAAGACGGCTTCACAGGGCCGACCCTGCTATGCCAACAAGTAGATAGGATTTTGGTAACTCTACAACAAGGTTTTTAATAAGGGCATTTCGTTCGTGGGACACTATCCAATGTCGGCGAGAGTCCATTTCTGTCCATCTCTTCGAAATAGTGCGCATGATTTGTGGGGTTTCCCCAAGAATCCTCTTTTATATACCGGCTGGAAGTTGCTTGGCTTTGGCGTGCTACCGGTCTGAGTCGTCTTGGGGTGAGTACTTTTTCCCACCAAGACAGGCCCAAGTTCTAGAGTCAGCAACCATTTCTCTTACACCCAGGATTGCATGACTGCACAAGGGGAGAGGATACTTCAGTGTACTGAATCATAAGGGTGAAAAAAATGTGCAAAGCACCAGACAAAGAAGACAGTGGTTCTTTTTAATCCAAACGATAATTTTTTATCTATCAATTAGAAAATTCATTTTAATCTCCACAATGATTGTCTATCTATCTACCAAACAAACTTGCTAAATAAATAAACACATAGGCATTAGGTCGTGCATGCAAATTTATCAGTAGTTCTGGTTTTTTTTTTTGTCTTCTATGCTTCGTCCTGCAAACAATATGTTATTCCACCTTAACACAACTGAAATCAACCATTAGCGAAAATCAAAACAGCTTCAAAAGCGAAAAATAAAAAATGAATGTACGAAAATCAACCAAAACAAGTAAAAAAAAATTATTAGCCAGATGCGACTTTTGGAGCGACAGATGCGGTTCGACTGTTGACAGGCGGATGCAGTTCGTGAATTTGTTGACAGGTGGATGCGGTTCATGGCTTCGCGGATGCGGATTTTTATCACAGATGTGTCGCTATTTTTCACAGATGCGGTTCGCGGATACAGTGCGTCATTTCATGTAACAGATGCGATGTGCCGTACGGAAAACCTACAAAAAAAGAATAAAAAATGGAAAAATGAAAAGACAAAAATATGTGTGGATTTTGAAGCGTGTTTCATGTCGGGTTCACCAAATGTAACATCCTATATTTTTTTGCATAGCATGACTAGATAAACAAAGTTAAATCCTAATCTAAAATCTAAAATCTAACAACAAAGAACGAGGAAATAAACTAAACTAAACTAAACAAATTAATGGAAAGCTCTCACCGAATATGTGTTCATCCCTTCAAATTATCTTGATTGTTCTTCTCCATTTTGCCTTTTCAGTATTCTTGCCCTCAGATTTATGTGTTTGAATGCAAGTATAGTTTCGTCGAGTGTCTAAGAAAAATATTGAAGATGAGTCTCTTCTCAAAAATGAATGATTTTGGGAGAGGAGAAATCATGATTATGACAGGCCATTTTATAGATTTTGGGTTTTCAAACGATCGGCTCAAATTGAAAGAGAGATCAACAAACGAGATTGGTGAATGCCATGCGATGTGAGTTATGTCTCAGATAGAATGTGAGTTAGAACATGAGTCAGGAAAGACTGCAGATAGAGACTAAGTTAGAACGTGAGTTAGAACACAAGTTCAAGATCTTAATCTCCAAAAATAGGAGAAATAGACTTTGTTTGCAAAAGCCAAAGTTAGAAGTTGAAGATGAAGAATTCAAATGCATAATTAATTAATTAAATAAATATATTTAATTAATAAATGCATACATGCATATGAGTTAGAGCTAGTTAATCGACTAGTTGTGACAGAGAGTCTTCTTGCAGAGAGAAACAGGTGTTGAATTCAAAGATAACTGGAGAACTAAAAATAGATCTCAAATTAGAAGGTGAGTGAATGATTAGATAATTGATTGACAGAAGAATGTGACATAAATAAATAAATATTAATTTAATTCAACATTCGAAAAATGAAAGATTTAAATTAAATAAATAAAGATAATTTATTTAATTGACTTTTGTAAAGGTGGAATTGAATAATTAAATAATAAATATTTAATTATAGATAAAGGGGGTTAAATGAATAATTAGATAAAGAAATTTAATTATAGTTGAAATATGATAAAGGGGGTAATTAAATAATAAATTATTTAATTGATAGATAAAGGGGGAATTAATTAGTTAGAGACATAATTAAATAAATATGATTTATTTAATTATTCAAGGTTGAATAAAGGTTATTTATGAATTAATGAATTAATTAAAAGGGGTATTTAATTAATAGAGGAAATATGTGTTAGAAAGGTTAATTAAATAACAAACATTATTTAATCATGACCACAGACTATAGAAAATTATGTCGAAAGTGGTGTTCGCAGGCCTAGACCAATTTTCGGTATCTACACTATGTTGGGATAATTCCCATGAAAAGAAAGAGGGACACAAGAAATTCGACAAGCTTTGGCTTGGCCCCTTTCAAATATCTGAAATTCTAGGAGATAATGCTTTCCGCTTGAAAACTTTAACTGGTGAAGATGTCACGTTGCCTATCAATGGGAAGCACCTAAAGGATTACTTCAAAGTCTGAGATCGCGTGGAGCTATTCCTATAAATATTTGTACATAGGTTAGAGTAGGTTGCTTTGATTTGCTTCCATTTTGTTGTTTTTTGCTGCTTTGTTTAGCTTGTTCCCCGACTATTTTTTTCTTTTGATGAGAGGTTTTTCATTCCTCCTATGATGGTCGTGCTTGTTCAATGAACGGTTCACTTTTCTGCCCACTCTTAGTGTTCATTGGATAAATATTCATTCTCGACTATTAGTCTCTGATACTTATCTAAAACGGATGGTTTCCTCATTTGAACTCTATTTTAGAACTCCATCTTGGTTGAATCCTTTTATGCTAATCTTAGATCTTGCACAAAACACATGTTGATTATATCTAAAGGGTTGTGCAATGGTGGCTATGATAATGCGGTAAGTGAAAAAATCTCAAGTCCTCTCCAGTGACCACTGTGGTTCCCAAACCCATCGTAGGCTTAAATTCTTACACGGTTGAGCAAAATAATAAAGTGCATAAAAAGAAAGAAAATCCAAAAGAAAGGAAGAAAGAAAATTTTGAAATCAAGCAACCGTATGGGTGTGCGGATAACTCTACCAGGGTTATGGACGCTCGGTTGACAGTAAAGAAATACTCATGAGGTCACACCAACAACTCCGTCGGGGCTATGGATGCCTGACTGGCAGCGGGGCAATGTCCAGGTTACTTTTGGTGTTGGATGATTCATGTAGCTTGCTTGTTTGATTAGCTACTTCTTGTCATAGTCCAAGAGGGAAGCAATGAATTCACTACACACACTTTTGAGATGTTTTGTGGTTTGATTCAACTAGGGATCTTGTTCTCCTAGTTCACTTTTGGATGTCAACCCATGGTCTGCAAAACTAGAGATTTTGGGTCCTGAATGAATACTTATCCCTTGAATGCTCAAGAGTTTTCTCCCAGCAAGGTCACCATTTCTTGTGCCCTCCACACACACACCCCATTCGGAATGGGGACCCTCTCTTTCTTTTGCCTTATCGGGTCATTTTGTCACCGCCTCATTTTGTGTGCCCCTATTTTGGTGTCCTAGATGGTCGGCGTGCCTCTAAGGTGTCATCTTACATTGACCATGTCTCGCCCCCTCAAAATTTGCTAAGTCTTGGAGTTCCTTTGGCACTTTTCCTTTCACAGGCAGTCATGGGACCTTCCAAACCTAGCTCATTGGGTTTCCCATGTCGAATTTCCTTGCTTGATTTTCTCTTTCGAGTGGCCTATGGCCATCGTCCTTTCGATGTCTAGGACCTAACTCCTTAATCTCTGTTAGATAAACTTGTGTTAAAATGTCATCGTTCATCATGATCTCTAGGCCTAATCCATCAAGATTCCTTCACACTTTCGTCGTTTCTAATTACCGTTAGCTGGCGTCTTTCCAGCTCTCAGACCCTAGCCCCCTCTTTGTTGTCAACTTCACTTAGCATTTTTTAGATGGCCATGACCCCACGTCTTTCTAACCTTTGAATCCCAGACCTCCCACCGTTGTCCTAATTTTTAAACCCACCAACTTTTGATTTTGTCATACCTGCATTAATTAGGTGCATTAATTTCACTTAAGAGTATAAATAATGGCACCGACATGTCATTTTCACATGTCAAGAAGATCAGGAGAGTGTTGAGCCTTTGCTACCTTCACCGCCATCACGCTCAAGAGTTCCCTTCGTCGTTCTTCGAGGATTTGCCAACTCTCTTCATCGAATTCTCGAGGTGAGTCCGTCGTCCAACCTCCTGTCATGCTTTAATGATTTCACGCATGAGTAATGAATAGAAAGGGGGGTAAATTGCATGAATTTGGTGGGAGAACAGTAGTATTACAAAACCCATGTTTTAGAATCGCATCAAAATCCCTCAAAAAACTTAAAAATCAAACGTGGAATGATGTTTGCCCATGGTTGTTCTTCAGACTGGGCAACAGCTCCCTCCAGGACTAAGACCTCTGGTTGTCTTAGCCATTTAAACTAAAAAACTTGGCAAAATTACCTCAACAGAGAAATGCCCTGCGGGTTCCAGACTCTGGAACTTCGCACCCGGATTGTCATCTCCCTTTTAGTATTTTGAACATCATTTTTGCCCCGCCCATCCGGACCTCAAACTCCATCTTGTTGCTTGATGCAGGACTTACAAAAGAAATTTGTCACATCCTTGTGCCCTTCGAGCCCCGGTCCACGGACTTCCGTCTGCGGGTCGTCCTTGTTATTTTGTTATTTCAAACGGCATTAGGGTGACTACCTTCTGGCTTTTGGGTCCCGAGTGCCTCCCTGCCACTTAGGTTCAAAAACAAAGTTAAAAAAAAAAACTCTAAGCCTTTACCTTCATCGAATCCCAACCCCCGGACTTTTTCCATTAGGATTCCATCCCATTTTGACTATCCAAAATGGAGAATCCAAACCGTCCTTCCAACCTCCAGGCCCTGACACTCTGATTTCTGCTAGGCATCCAACAAACGAAATAAGAAGCAAACTCAGACTCCGGGTCTGATCTGTCAGATTGTTCCAACCAAACTTTCATCCCTGGTTCGTTGTTTCTCACGACTATTCTTCAATGGCCTCCCAACCTTCACGGCCTGAGCACCCAAATGACTAAAGAAATGACAAGGCTTTATCTCACGTCCTTCAACCTTACAGGTTTCAAACTCTAAAACTCCGCCCCCAGAATTTCGTTTCTCCAAAGCCATCTCAAATGGCTAACACTTGACAACTTTCCCTCTTCATGATTATGGATGCCCTAATAATGACCCAAATGACTTCCAATCTGGAAACGAACATTGACCCATGTGCTGAAATTTGACCCTCTCCCACATGAACACTTCAAATTATCCAAATTTGAGGTCATGAGTAATCATCTGGGTTTCCCTACCCTATTTTCCCTTCAAAACAACATTTTGACCAGGGAAGTTTGGCCTTTGGGGCTCAGACCATCCAATTTCCCTCCAATGAACTATTGATGGTAATTTTGATTAAGTGTTAGATTTTTGAATGATGGATTATCCAATCTAATGATGTTTTGTAGGGATTTGGATAACTATTTGTGGCGTCATCCTTACCCACACCTTTGTGTGCAGGATATATGGAATTGGGTGCAGAAGCCTTGGGGGAAGTTAAGGACAAAGGAAAGAAAAATTCCAAGGCTCCTCAAGGCAAGGAAGATAAGGATCAAATGAAATATTAGTTTCAAGGGGCACCATTGCACTCTAGAATCACCACCAAATGGAAGGATATCTCTGACACCAATATCGGGCATGTTGATATTGATGACTTCATACAAAGGGTCGAGGTAAACCCCAAAACAAAAAGTAAAAAACTAATCAAAATCAGCAGAATAGATAAAGTTGCAGGTTTCCCTCCCACTTTGATTGCCCTTGAACTGGTAATGGCCTACAGGGAAGCATATCAGTCTGAAACAAGAACTATCGTTGACAAAGATGGGAACATTTTGGTCGACATGTCCACCTCGAGAATAACGAAGACCTTCCATATTCCTGTCTTCGAAGAAATGGAACTACCTACTATCAAGGAGTGCAAGGAGATGTGGGATGAAGATTCCATGAGATGCAAGAAACTTATAAATCAGTATTGGCTAAAGGAGAAACAGGGCAATGCTGCAAAGTTTCCTCAGGAACTCTTTCATAATGATTTCTCCGAGGACTACCACAATCTAGTCACCCTACTAAACAGAGTAATGGACCTCCCTACTGCAGCCTATTTTCAAGAGTGGATGGTCTATTTCATCGAGCAGATTCTCTACGAAGAAGACACTAGATTTTATTGGGGAGGGATAACCAGTGACTACTTTCATGAGCAATTCATGAATGTTAAAAAGACCTCCATGTTCTATATAACCTCATATTTAGTATATTCACTGGTCAAACAAAGGCATTATAATGGGTTATTCAAAGCTCCCAATGAAGAGCCTGGCAGAGAACTCAAGGCTTACGACAAGTACCCCTTGGTACAATTCAAGAAGTTCAAGAAAGACTACTGCAGGGTGAACGATGCATTCATAGCTTATGTAACATAGATAAAATGGATTGTTGCACAGAAAGATGGTTAAATCTAATCTAACAAGCATAAATCTAAATCAAACAACAAAGAATGAATTAAATGAACTAAAACAGTAAATAAACAATAATATAAAACAATCTCACTGAATATTAGTCCACCTCTTCAAATTATCTTGATTGTCCTTCTCCATTTTGTTGTATCAGTATTCTTGCCCTCAGATTTTCTATATGTATGCAAGCATAGCCTGGATGTATTGTCTAAGAAAAATATCAAAGATTATAAGTTCTTCTCAAAAGTATATAGATTTCGAGAGGAATAATGCAAAAGATCAGCCAATTTATAGAAATTGGGTTTTCGAACGATCGGCTCAAATTCGAAAGAGAGATCAACGATCGAGATTGATGAATGCCATGCGATGTGAGTTATGTGTCAGTTAGAACGTGAGTTAGAATGTGAGTTGGAAAATTTTGTAGGATAAAGATTAAACTAGAATAATAATTTAATCTGGTGTTAAGACTATTCGAAAATATAAAGAACACGAGTTCAAGATTAAATAAATGATTTAATCTTCAGTGGGAAGTCTTCGAAAATAGAAGAATTAGACTCTAAATGAAAATGATAAAGTTGGAACTCGAAGAATAATCTGTTTGAATGCACACATGAATTAATTAATTAAATAAAGATATCTAATTAATAAATATGTTCATGCATATGACTTAGAACTGGTTAACTGACTGATTGTGAGAGAGAGTCCTTTCGCAGAGACGATCAGATATCGAATCCGAAGATAACTAGAGGATTTAAATAGATCTCGAGTCAGATGGTGAGTGAATAATTAGATAATTGGACTATAGAAGAATGTGATAGAAATAATTAATTATGAATTAAATGTTAATTTAATTCAACATTCAAAATTGAAAGATTTAATTAAATAAATAATTATAATTTATTTAATTGTCTGTTGAAAAGATTAATTGAATAATTAAATAAGGAATATTTAATTATAGTTGAAATATGACAAAGGGGTTAATTAAATAATAAACTATTTAATTAAGAAAGAGAATTAATTAGTTAGCGACATAATTAAATAAATATGACTTATTTAACTAATCAAAGTTGAATAAGGGTCATAATGAATTAATTAAATAATTAAAAGGTTATTTATTTAATAGAGGAAAGATGTGTTTAGAAAGTAATTAAATAATTAACATTATTTAATCATGACCATGGATATTAGAAAATTATGTCGAAAGTGGTACTCGCAGGCCTAGACCAATTTTCGGTGTCTACAGCTTATATCATCAGGCTACTTGGGGGTGAATTTGAGAGAAGAGTCTCCCACAGTGCTCGAGCTTTTCTCAAACAGTATGCCTTCCTGTTTATCCAATATCCTAAGTTCACCTACATCCGTGCCCAAGGATTTTCAGAAAGACCAAACAAGCTGCCCCGGTATCTCAATGATCGGATGATATTGTTGGAACTCTCTCGGCAGCTACGACACATTCATACCCTTCTAAGCAACAAACATATAGCAGGGATCCCTTATCCCCTTACACTCAGCCAAGGGATGTACGAACTCTATACTTCCCAGTGTGCCCATAATTCAGAGAAGGAATTGGCCGAATACCATCTCAAATCCCACCCGGCCAAACCGTGGATAGATCCATATGGCCACATTAGAAAGGAAATTGGATAGGAGTATGCCCACCTCCAGAGTGTTAAATATTTCTAAGCCAATTGCAAAGATGACTTTGAAGTGTGAATAAGGCACTATACGGATGATTGCATACTTTGTAAAGAAGGTGAACTTGTTCCCTATGCTCGATCAGTTAGAATAAGATGAAAACACTATGATAGACCCTAGGTACAATGCCATTGCAAATATTCCACTGTCATTAATTGATTGGGATGAGCAAGAGGTCGATGACCTCGATATACTTACCAAACCCATTGAGGCTTGAACAAAAGCATGGATTGATGGGCAAGTTGCTCAATTGAAGCAACGAGGGGTCATCCTGACATACAAGGGGCTTGAAAGTGATCCAAATGGATCTAAGGGTGCAATAGCTACATCAACAGGAGAAACATCAAAATCCCCTCCATCCGTTCATTCAAGGAAGAGAAAGGAGATTGATGAGCGGCAGTCCAATCCAAAGGTATATGCTAGAAAGGCCTCGAAAGGTGAACCTGCCAAGAAACATAAGAGATTAGGTAGCATCACCGAGATTCCAGTAATTCAAAAATATCCACTCCATGAGGGAGAGGAAACAGAGGCTGACCAGGAAAAATCTTCACCTATCTCATATGCTGTTGCTATCACTATTGTTGTTGCCACCACCCCACTTATCCCGCATGTAGTATTTTCTTCCTCTCCGCCCATGATGGACATCATTTTCCACCTTTTCTCTACCTCTCCCATAGCACAGGCCATATCAATGGATTCATCCTCCACCACCACCTACCCAATTTCCTCATCTTCCATGTCTCCATCCTTTTCTCTTTTGACTGCTACTACTACAACTGCAATGCCTTCCCTCTCCCTTCCAGAGTCTTTCATGAAATACATGCAAAATGTACCATCTGAGCTCTCGAGGATGTTTGCAAACCCAATAGTGCAAGGTGCTATTGCCCAAGTAATCACAAATCTCCCAATTCCTCCTCCTACTGAGCCACCTACAATGGAGGCTACCATGCAGATTTCTAAGGAATTGGACCGACAACAACAGATGGAGGCAGCCAAAGGGTCAGAAGAAGAGGCAGACAATTATCATGAGCACCCATAAATGAACATAGAGTAATTGATGAGGTCGCTTATGAATCTTCCAGTGATGATGGTGAGGGTCTAGATACAAGAATGATTGAAGAAATTCCTGATCCTAAGCTTGATGCAGAGTTGGTCAAGCAACTCAAGGAAATTGAAGATAAGGAGGTTGAAAGACAGCCTGTCAGTGAAGAAAGGGTTGTTGTCGTAGAGATGGAGGGTGATAGATCTCCAATAGGATAACACGACCATGGCCTCAGACATGATGAGGAGATGCTCCCTCACGATGAACAAGAGGAAAAGGAAGAAGATAATCTTGAAGAAGAGGTCGAGTTTCATGAAAATCCAGAAATTGAGTAGCCTAAGGAACGTGGGCATGATGAAGAACAAGAAGAAAAAGATGTTGAAGGGGAAGATAACCCCAAGGAACACCTACTCATCAAGTTCCCTATCAAACGTACGATGTTTATCTAGGACTCCGATGAGGACAAATAAAATACAAGGATGAAGCAAGAGGCTTTGAATGATAAGGCAATTGAAACTAGAAAGGATGAAAAGGAGGATAAGTAGGAATCACCTAAAGAAAATTCCTCGATACCTGACTAGTTGGAGAAGAAATTGGAGAAGAGGGCTCCCACTCCAAAGGACCTAAAGACAAGGTTGGAGGCTATATTGGCCTGAGCCTAAATCAGCACCAAGAAAGAGAAGAAGCCCAAAATCAGATCAAAGGTTCATTGCACATTTTAAAGCCAAATTTAAATCAGAAATGGAGTTCAAGATTATTGTTTCAACCTACAATAAACGTACAGTAACCCTTTCCTACCTTAGAAACTTCATTCATAGATCTGATTCCCTTCCAGCCTAAGTCACGTAAGTTCACCCTGTGATTACCAAAAAGATCACATCAAACATCAATTAAGATATTATATGCAAGTCATGATCTGACACCCGAGAGACCTTGGGGTAATTTTCAGCAACCTGATGGATATTTCCTTTCAAGAGAGGTGATGCACCTATGCATCGCCTGTGTTGAGAAGGTGTGCAAAAATACACATCAACAGGAGAATAATCAAGTGGGCCTTGAGAGGCCTCAACAAGATAGTCTCTTAATCAATAATAGGGAATATTTCTTTCTCATCACAAGATGTCATACCCACATTAGATGATAAGGCATTAAATGAAGATGGAGATAAAGGTGGTAAATATAGATCATTCTTGAAAGAGGATGGTATAGACTTCACTTGTTCTCTATCATTTTTCTTAATGTTTTCACTATATCTATGCTTAGAATGGGATTTGTATCCAAGACCATAATATTCTTCCAACTCAGATGAAGGGGTTTATGCTTATGAGAAGGATTGGCTTCTTCACAAGAATACAAACCCCTTTTAAGTTTCTTAAAGTTATCCATCTTCCTCTCATGATGGATGGGGTTGGAGGGCCCCCATCACCACCATGGGGTGATGGTGGTTACATAGAACCAAGTTTAGCACATGAAACACAAGGATGTCCAGGTGTATGTTATGATATTTTGTACTCTCCTATAAAGGAGAGCATAAAATCTAATGAACCCCAATCATCACTAAAGAATGTGTCTAAAAATTAATCATTTGTATATGAATATTTGGAATTTGAGGGTGATATTTTGTATTCTTTGTTGAAATGAGGCATAAAATCTAATGACCCCCAATCACCACTAAAGATTTTTCTTGTAGGTGAAAGACAATTAGGATTAACATCAACTTTTATTGGTTCTACTTTGGAAGTAGGGATCAAAGTATTAGGGGAGTTGTAAGTGTATGATCATGTTTAACTTGTGGTTTATAACTTTTTCCATCTGCTTCAATTGTGCATATCCTGTTGTTGTATTCAAATTTTATTTCACAGTGAAGAGTAGATGGGACTCCTTTCATAGCATGAATCCATGGTATCCCGAGGAGAAGGTTGTATGAAAGAGGTCCTGGAATGGTATGGATAGGGGTAGACAACACTATAGGTGTGACCTCAATGGGAAATATGATCATTCCTAATGGTTGCCTATTGACATTGTCAAATCCAAAAATATTAACATCATTAAGTTGAAAAAGATTCTTGTCCACAATAATTTTATCTAGGAGATCCATGCTACAAACATTAAGACCTGCTCCATTATCAATAAGGGTACACCTAATTGTAGTTTCATTAATGATAACCTTTATCATTAAGGCTTAATTTTTATTTTGAATCTCAAGTGAGGGTAATTCTTGTTGAGTGAATCTGATTTATGACTTTGCCACTTGTATACAATCAAAGGAGGTTGCTACATAATTCAATTTCAAAGAATATTGTATATTATTACTCTACAAAACTTCTTGGAGCATCCTATTGTATGTAGGTGATGTTTTTGTTAAATCCAAGAGGGAGATGGTTATACAACAAAGTTGCTCGACAAGGTTATTCTCTTTTCCACAATGTGAAGGAAAACAAGGATCAATAGGAAAGATAGGTTGAGGCAATGGTAATGAGGTAGGAATGGGTTTTGGTTTCCTATATGTTTGAGCAATAGTATTATAACTCGGTTGCTACAAAACATTATTATTAGTAAGTTGCGACATAAAATTCTAGAATTTTTTTCAATCAAATGGTTTATTTTTAGGTGGTTCTATGATAGGAGGTGAATTAGGAGGCTCACTAGTTAAAGGAGATCCAATTTATGTGTTCATAACCTCAACTAAGTTACCTAGATGACCTTATAGTGAGGGGGGATCTAATGTGACTTAACATCTTCATCTATGCCATCCATCTTAGTGTTTGTTGAGACGAATATAGCATTAAAAGAGTGAAAAACAAGATTCTCATGATGCTCAATAATTGGTTCTTCTAACATTGAATTACCTTCATCACAAATAGGAGAGGTATTGGGAGAAGAGAAAATATAATTGTCATGATTGTCTATGCTTGCATCCTCTTGTACTAAAGCTTTAGTGGATGATCTAGGTGAGATGAAGTTCTCAAGGGTTTCATATAACATGTCAAATTCATCACAAGTAAAGGGTCCAAGATTCACCATTTAGTTTTTGTTTTGTTTTGTTTGATGTTTTTTAATTTTTATTTTGTTTTATAATGATTGAAAAATGTAAACTAATCTATCTGATGATACAATAATGCTGAAAAGAAAGAAAAATGTAGAAATCGAACACTACTTTTAACTAAAATGTGAAAGAAATGTTTTACACAATGTTGCAAAATCTAACTAAATAAGCAATAAATTAAATGCAAAAATAAACCTTTTCAATAATTTAGTTCTCATACCTAAACACAATAACAAAAATGAAAACCGAAGACTAAAAAGCACCTAGAATCTTTTCTAAAATGCCTATATAGGGACTCTAGGCAAATGGGTCCAAATCAGGGTATTAAAAAGGTGAAAAATGTAATTTTTTAGTTGTTTTATGTGTTTTTTGTGCCTGGTTTCAAACTGTAACTACTGTGGCAAAATTTTCTAGAATTTGATGTCTAAATGCAAGTGAAATGAAGGACAAATGAAGAACAATATGACACTTTTTGAAATACAATTTTGACTCAATTTTTAAATATGAATGATAAAAAGTACACTAATATACAAACACTATGCAAAATTAATGTAATATGCATGCAATTTTTTTATTTTTCATATTTAAACAATGTAAAATGCAAATTTAAACCCCTATATGCAATGAAAACTAATGCAAGATTAAAGAACCTTAAATTTAATGCAAGTAATGAAAATATAATGCAAACTATTGCAAAACTTAGATCTAGGGTTAAAAGTACTCCAATTTTCAAAATATTGTTGTACAAGGTCGGGTTCACCAAAATGAAATGAAAGAAAAATAGAGAGGTATATGGGTGTCCCAAAATGGAAAAGTAGATCCAAAGAGGGACAAAAGGGTCCTATCTTTCCTCAATTCATTAGGAAATGAGATCCCAACCAAGAATTGACTAACTATCCTTAGGAAAATCAATTCTATAGAGGGATCTTTAGATTTCCCTTTTTTGCTAGGATAAGGGTCTAGGTTAAATAGCACTTTGGGGAGAAAAATTAAAATAGCAAATAAACTCCAAATTGTGATCTATAAAGTGCATTTAGAAGCTCAAGCATAAAATTGATGGAATGTACAGACTTTAGGGAGAATTTGGAAGGGATAAATCTTGTGTACCTCTCTCAAAAAGTGCTTTTTTAAGGCTCACTAAGGATAGTCCTGGCTAGGGCTCTTGAAAATCTATTTTTGGGTTCTCTTTTGTTTTGTCTGCACTCCCAAATTGTTAATTTAAACTACCATATAGTCATAAATAAATCTTGTAGAAGAGTTTCTATAAAATGACAACTTTCCTTGTAACTTCAACAACTTTACAAAAAAAATCTTCAATAGATCTTCCACCTAAAATCTGCAATCACACATCAAAGAGAGAAAAATGATGTTTGTTAGGTGAATGAAGGTTTTCCTTGGTCAAACCCCATTTTGGTAACTAAACCTTGAAATGAAATGAAATAGCATGAAGGAATGATGAATGAACAATACAATGTCACAACTCATCAAACCCTTATGTTTGAACCTTGATAATGGAGGTCTACAACTTACATGAAATGGCTTCAATGGATGTGGATCTTGATCATGAAACTTGACTTGAAATAATTCTTTTGAATGCTTGAATGGATCTTGAACACTACATCAACATATTAGCTCAAATTAAATGCATGATGCAAGAAAACTTTCACATGATAATGGATCTTGATTGTTGCAATAATTCTTCAATAAATGTGCACTTGAATGCCTTGAAAATGCTCTTGAAATCACTCTTGATCATAAAATTTTCTCTAGGATTTGAACACTTGAAAATCTAGGTGAGACTAAGTGGAATAACCTTATATTTATATGTAAGTTACCTTAATATCCCAAAATTCAAATATCACAAGCTAACATTTAAATACACATTTGAAATCATTGAAAAACTACCAAAAAAATATTTTGAATTTAGGTCCTAGGCCTATGTGAGGACCCATTCACCCTATGGCGAATGGGTCCTAGGTCACTTACCTAGGACATACATTTCTCAGTATTAAACATTATGTTATGGAATTTATGAATGTCAGGTTTTATCCCTCAAAAAATGTAATTAATTAGGCTTGGATTTGAATTAAAGTAATAAATACCTAGATTAGTGTGAAAGTGTAAAGGTACACCTTATATAACCAAAAATAAGGCACAATTAAGTCCATTTTAATTAATAGGTCCCTAAACCTAATGTGTAAAACATATTACAACACTAAATTAAGGAATCATTTAGCTCATTTTATTATTAATTGTTTCCCAAATTAAGTGTGAAAAGGGATACTTTTTCCTACACTACAGTATCTTAGTGTACCCAATCAAGTAAATCAATTGGCCCATAAAAATTAGTGTGCCCAATCAAATCAATATCAACCCCTTTTGCATAGAGAATACCAAAACTAGGTAATGCTTATAGTGGTGAAGCATTGAGACTTTTGAATCAATGAGTTTGATTCAATAACTATGTAGTTGATTCTTGATGATAAAAAATATCATAATTTGACACACTACAAAAAACCTCCTACAATTTAAAGTTTTTGAGTCTAGATTTATAATTCCATGCAACACAAATATAAAATTTTAGGCTACTAAACAATAAATACAATAAGTGAATGGGTGGTAGAGATATGAAAAGGTAGAAAACATGTCGTAATTTTTATCATTCTTCCAATTGAATAATCTCACATTACCTTTCTTTTTTATTTGGATAAGGTTAGTATGAGATTTACCTTGTCAATAAACATTATGTAGTGCTTCTCATACCATTTTGCATTAATTTTAGCCTCTTTTGAAAAAAATCAGCTACCCACTTTATTAAAGGAGTTCAAATAACTAAATAATGTCAAATGTAAATTCATTCAAGAGAGATTTAGGTCACATGTATTCTTTTGTACAAGAGTTATTTGAGCCCCTTTAGTACGAAATTATAATGTATTACTATCTTCTATTATTTTGATACATTTGTCCTATATTCTAGGGAGAATATCTCATATGAGGTTCTCTAAAAATGAATTGCATAGCTACTTGCCCTAATTATTTACTATATAACTATTTTTATTATATTATTTCTAGACTAGAACACTCTATGTTGTTTACCAATAGTTTCTAGTTATTAATAGTTGAAGGAAACACTAGTTTCTTCCTACAAATTATTTGTATTGATATGAATTAATACTTTTAAGTGATATTTATGTCAAATTGAGTGTTCAACTTACAACTAGAATTCCAAATTTGATCTAGAGCTTCCACAAAACCACTATGAGCTCAACATTAGAAAAGTGGCGATAAGATTAGAAAAATGGTCATAAAATTTGGTGAAGTTGTCAAAGGTGGCCAAACTTAACACTAACATAGATTGATTACCAATTTTAATTCATAAGTTTTATTAAAATATAATTTAATTAATCTATAACATGTTATTGATCATAAGTTAAAACCTTTCAAAACTGATTATACATTCCAATTTTAAGTTTCAAAGTAGAATGGAATAAACACGAGGAATAAAGTAGATTAAATATCAATTTTTATATCAAATTATAGAATAATTATATATGTGCATATACAAATTTGGCATGTATTCCATCTCAAGGTCTATATACAATATATATGTCTAATATCTATGTATCAATCCCTAAATGTATCAATCTATAGAAAATCCTAATCTTTTGCTAGATTATCAAAATCAAGCCTCCTCAAAGTATTTGGTGTCTCTATATTTTCTTGCACAATAATAATTCAAACCATAAATTAGATTAATTATGTCAATGGTTGACAAGTTAGACTACTAAATAGAAAATTATATACTATAATTTAGAAATTGTCAATTTAACATCAAAATCACTATATTGAACTATAATAGATCTACAATGTAATTCTTGTTTACCTCAAGCCTTAATCTTTTTTTTGTAAGATGTTTTGCATATTATTTTCCTGTATGGTGATCAGGATTCCTAGCATATCAAAATGGTCCCAAATTTGTCACATTGTTGAATTGGGAAGAAGACTATAACAAGTAAAATAAAATTGATACAAATTAATATATTATTGACAAATAATTATATTTACTAACAATATATCTACTCCTATCTAAACGTATATATCTACAATATAAAATAAATACATACCGCATGTGATGCTTCTTATCTTGTTCTAAAAGGGCTCATGATGGATGAACCAACTAAGATAGTTTTCTATATAAAAAATGACAAGAATGTAAGACAATTAATTACTTTAAGTCTTATTGTTATGTCCATGTCATCTCTTGCACCCGGTGTCTCTCCTATAAATGCTTCACCTTGTGCTCTCTCATCTCCTATTTACTAGATATGATGGACCTCATAGTTGGATGTGTCCATCAGAGGCTCATTAGGCTATCCAAGAGGACCCAAACATATTTGGTGGCATAAAATGTAGTGATGGGGCACACAAATATGTGGTGAAGAGGAGGGTATACCAATAGTAGATGATGCAACAAGTGTATCACTATCATGTGGATACACAAATTATGAGCTCTATGTGATGAATGGCCAGTCAAAGAATGTACATCCAAGATACTCTAATGTGTTGCATCTACAACAATCTATAGGTGAAATGTTGTGAAAAAGGAGATCCTTAAAAGTTCAATTGTACAAAAAACCTATAGGAATCTTAATAGGTGTCCTTTCCCAAAATGTGTTTCATTAGGAAAGAGATCACAAGATGTAAATATTGACTTTCAACCTCAATGGTGAGTTAATAAGACCTGGATCTCAGTCCTTAGGATAATAGGGTGGATCTAGAATTAAATTGGAATGAATTGAAACACTCAAATTAAATGAACAATAAGACCTAATATGTAAAATGAAATTCCCAAAGATATAAAGACTAAAATGATAGTTTTCAAACAAATCTGAGAAGGGTTTGAACACATGTACCTATCACCAAAATTTGTTTCTGAGGTCTGTTGAAGGACAACTTCACCCTAGGGAAAATGGGTCCTGGTAATCCTTTCTAAAATTGTAAAAACTAAAGTTGTAACCCTCTGTTTGCACTTTTCTTTTGTACCTACAAATTTGTGTTTCCATATCTAGACCTACAATAAATTTGTAAACAAAAAATGTTTATTTTTATGGGGGTTTACCTCATTCAAATCTTGAGTTTGGTAATAAAACCTTAATAAATGGCAATCTGTGAGCTCTAACCTCAAGTGCATCTAAGGTTTTTATGAGCTAAAATGCAAAGAAACCCTACTCAAGTGCATTAGTGTATGATTCCTATATGACAAATGACAAAGATTCGCTTAGGGAGAATTCAAAACACCCCAAATAAATCTAAAATACAATGATACCTTATTGTAGGTTGCTACTAGAATGGTGCTTGAATATGAGAACACTAGGAAATAATTCATTAGGTGAGAGGAAATGGAAAAATGCACCCCTCAAACCTAGAATCCATCATTCTCTTCTATTGGCATCAACCTTTAATCATGTGACAAGACTTGATCAAATATGAAAATGGGCTTGAAGACCTGCAATATCAAAGAGTGCTACTCCAAGACTCTAATTTTTTATTGTTAGAATGCTCTTTCTTTCACCTTAGTTATTCTCCTTCTCATTTGTTATATCTCTCTAGTTTGAAATGGTGAAAATACTAGGCTTTTATAAGCATTTCTCTAATTTCTCGAATAGTAGATCCTAATAGCTGATATTTACAACCTAAATTTGAGACCTTAAAATGCTACCAAAAACATGTTTTAAATTGGGTCTTAAGACTTAAACGGGACCAATTCACCCTTGGAAGAATGGGTCTTGGCCTATAAGTCCAAGACACACATATTCCATCATGTTTTAATTATTGATTGCATTTATTAAATGTTGGTTTTCCTTTTAGAAAACAGGAAAAATAAGGCTTTGTGATGCATAATAAAGGGAATTAGGGCATATTTAGGAAGGGTAAAAATGCATAACTATGAGGTCACTAAAATAGGTCCACACTAAGTGTGAAATTGTATTATCACCTACAAGGGAGTATAATTTCCTATAATACATTTATCCCCCACTTTGGTAGCCATGTGACACTACATGCATATGCAAGCTAAAGTACTTGAAAGTAAATTATGCTTCATAAAAGGATACTCATATGGATATTGTAATTCATTTTCAAATGGGGAGAAAGAGGCCTAGTGTAGTTATCTGCAAAACCACAATGCTAGCAACCGCATCCTGCAAAACTAATGTTTTAGCTATTCAAAATCATCTTAAAACATGTTGAACTTCTATGAAGAATTAAATTCGAGGGTAGATGTATTCCCCCTAACTCTACTTGTTTTATAGAGGTGGAATCATGGTAGCAATCTACCCTCATCAAATTTCTAGGTTGAAATTCTTGTGAGAGGGTTATGATATCACAATTCCATCTATCAATAAACATTAGATATGATCAAGGATGGAACTACAAATCCAACACAATAAATGGCATCAAAAATAGAGTTCTCTAGCCCCCATTATGGTGATTTGAGTGAGATATACTATTAAGAAACTTTACTATATGTTAGTTCAAAATCATATTTTGACATTTACCATTTGGATATTACCTAGTTGTAGAGAAGTGAAGATGTTGAGCCGATGACCCTATGAGCCCTCAATATTAAAGGTTCTACAATCCAAGTGCTGAGGAATCATAATTTACTCCTGCATGGTATCAGATCAAGGTAGAGATTCTCCTTCACATAACACTCCTAAGTCCACATCCTCTTCTAAAGAGGAATCATCTAAAAAGAAGAAGTTCAAATATGGATATTGCAAAAGGCTAGGACATGATGAGCATAAATGTTACAATAAGAAGATTGATGAACTCACACACCTTCTTCAAAAGAATAATATTCAGCTACCCTCATCGGTGTCTTCTACTTATTCTTCAGCATCTCAATCGGCAGCCCCCTTATCATCATATCAGTCAGATAACATGGGATCTACATCTGGGCTACACACAATGAAAGGACATGCACTCTTGGCCTCTGCAAGTCTTGAATCTCATAGATGGCTTCTTGATTTAGGGGCATCTCATAATATGGCATCTTCGATGGATATGTTCTCTTATTTTGAGCCTTGTAATTCACCTCATATCTTGATGGGTAACAATACCTATATGAAGGTAAGTGGGAAGGGTTCTATTGATATGGGGTAAGGGAATTTCAATGATGTACTTTGTTTTCCTTTCTTGTCCACAAATCTCCTTTCTATTTATCAAATTACTCATGGGGGTCAAGGTAAAACAGTTGAGTTTACTCCTGATAGGGTGTACATAAGGGACTTGGAGACTAGGAATATTGTTGCTATCGGGATGGTTGATCATTCATCTCATGTATATTCCTTTTCACACTTTTCTTCAGAAGATGATAATGTTCCTTTGACTGCATCACACACTCCATTGAGTGTGAACCATGAGGATAAGTTTGGTCATCTACACCTTGCTATTCTAGAGACCAGTGTTGATCTTTCTCCACCTCTTGCTTCTTCAGCCATCGATGCTTCTATTCAGCGGGATGATCATAGTTTTTTAGATCTTTCTTTGTGGGATGAGTATTTGACAAGCATCTCTAGCTTGTTTGTGGAGTCTCATACTGTAAATTTGGAGGACACACTTGAGGGGATTTCTCTCCTCTTTGATGACAGTTTTAGTACAACTATTATACCATCTACTTTGTATTTGGAGATTGAAATTCATGAGTCTCCTCCTTCACTTGATTTGTCATGTTTCTTGGTTGAGTTTGACCATGATGTTGTTTTGACTTATTCAAACTTGGAGACTCCTACTCAGTTTTCAGAGGCATACATGTTGAGCATTCATTTTTTCCTCCTTTCAGTTGGATATGGAGTGGCTTCTTCATCAGCTTATGAATTTGTTTCTTCCTAAGGGAAGATGTGTTGCTTGTAGACATTGGATCATCTCTTTTTTTCAGGAATTCTTCATCAACATTGGAGCTTGTTCATTATGGGGGGATATCTTATCTCTCTACTTCCCTCTTATGGGGGGGTCATTGATTGTATATACATGATGGATGTAGTCCTTGGGGGATATCATTGAGTCCTCCATGCATCATGTTTCTTTATTTTGTTTTCTCTCTTTTGGAGAGGATTTTTGTCCCATTGGGTTTTCTCCTTTTCTCTATTTATGAGAGATTGATTGCAATGATTTCATTTTCATTGTAAATGGGTACCTAACATTGCCTAGTAGTCGAGACCCATCTTCATCTTCATATTTGCATAGTTTGCATAATAATATCTCCCTAAGTTGCACTTATGGGAGGTGTTGGAGTAATTATTTAATTACTCTTACATAAGTTTACTTAGGCATTATTTATTTAATTAATTAATTGCTATAATTAATTAATTAAATATGGGAAAATTTCTCTTTCCATGTATGTAGGAAATATTCCTTCTAGAAACCTTATCTAGGAATGCACATTCACCTAGTTGGGTTGTTAGTTGTCTCATGTGATAGGATTAAGACACTTGTCATGATCTTGTCTAATCCTATCTCTCAACCTTGCCTTTATAAGCAGGGCATCTCATGTGTATTTGCATAGTCAACCCATATTCAATATCGCATTGTGAAGCAAGATTTATTGCCATTCTCTCTCTTGTGGAAGATATTTTGGTCTAGCAACTATTCCTGGGGGTGTTGAGGAGTCACCATTTACTCCTACACCAAGATTACGAATAGAAACATCCCACTGGAGGTGAGTATTTTGTACCTTTTCCTAATGATTTTCCTTTATATTTTACACTATTTATGCTCTTTTTGCAAACATCATGAAGACCCCATCACAAAATGGTGACCTTGTCCCATTTTGGTGACCCTATCCTAGACCCCTCATCCAAAAATGATGACCTTGTCCCATTTTTGGAAAAATGTCCAAGGGTAGTTTTTCTTTGTTGTTATATGTTTGGTTGACTAGCTTTCCTTCTTTCAGATTCTTCCATGCACTCGACAGTGATTAGGAGGATGAATCTTCTCTTTCTCTAAGAGCAGGCTACCCATCTGACTAAGGAGGAGATGGAGACTCTTTATAAACTAGTAGGTTATTTTGGATATATCTCATGCCACCCATGAGATATCATGATACAATGTTGATGGCACTAGTAGAGAGATGGGATTCAAATACTTGTATGTTTTTTTCTTCCAATCAGAGAGATGATAGTGACACTAGAGGATGTACATAATATTTTTTATGATACTCATATAGGGTGAGACTGTCCATTTGGAGAAGGAATGGGACATTGATCATTCATTTTTGTTTGCTCTTTTTGTTGGATATTTTTTCAATACTACCATGGTGAATACTTAGTCCTCCATGAGAGAAAAATGGTAATAGTAAAAGTGATCTAGAATGCATATAATCTGAATCATCAAAGAATTAACACATATCATTAATCATCAAATTTCTTCTATCTTTGAAATCCTACTAACATTTTCTTCTAGTTAACATTTCTTATGTCAGTCCTTGTACTTAAATGCATCACATCAGTTTGTCAAAAAAATTGGCTCATTATCCAAAATTTTCACCAAATTTCTCAAGGAGGCACCATGTTATCTCACTGTCACCAGGGCAACTCTTAAGTAGGAACTTTTGAATTTTTTTTGACACAACACTCAAAATCACATTGTGTCAAATAGGGGCAAAATATAGATACCTAAAATTGGCATAGCTTGCGAACTATCATTTTAACACTAATATTCATCTTTTCCTAATGACTAAATAATGTTTAATAATTTATTTTTTTATCTAAAATCATATATCCACTATTAATTAAATGACTTTATGTTATTTAATCAGTTCATTTCAATTATTCTTCTTGATTAAATAAATAAATCCTATTTATTTAATCATATATTTAAATCTTCCTCCTGATTAATTAAATAAATATTAATTATTTAATTATGTCTCTAACATACCTCATTCATCTAAAAAAAATAGTATAATTTATTATTTCCATGTTTCTATCTTAAATCAATCTACAAATATTTTTCATTTATTTAGGTTCAATCGATAATATTTGTTCTTAAATTATTCCATAAAAACATTTACAGGTTTATATAAATATTTGTAATTACAAACTTGTTCTTAAAATTGTAGACTATGGCAAATAAACAAAACAATATTTTTTACGAATTTAAATATAAATCAGAATAGCTAATTAAACAAAGCACTTAAGAGAGTTGAAATAATAACATATATTTTATATTTTTAGAGAAAAATGTATATACATATATACTAAAATAAACTCATAAGAAGCTAAAAGATAAATCTTTCTAGATGACCGAGAACATAAGTAGAGTAAGGAGGGAGAAAACCCATTTAGGTTTTCCATAACCCCTCTAAGAAAAACTTAGAGCACCTCTCAAGTAGCCACAAGTCTAGAAGAAGGGGAGCAAATTATCAATGAGGCTAGTGAACACAATACAACAAACATGCCAAGGCAATAAAAAATACTATAGACCAACATAAAGAATTTTAAGATGACTCCAAAAATAATGATAATAAGTAAGCATACTCGACATCATAAGAGAATGGAGGATTTCAAATTTGATCATTATGAACAAGAATAAGTTGAGAGGCTTTTCAAATAGATAGAGATCTCAAATTAAATATGTTATAGTTATGTTTTTCTTTTGTAGTCCACTTGGCAAGGAAATTGACAACTGGATTCTATTCCCAATGAATATGAACAAAAATAATGACATCAAATCAAGGAGCAAGATAAAGAAATTGATCAAATAAAATTTTTGGTTGCTAAGAGGTCTCATGAAACCTCTCTATTCAAAGGAGAAACCATATTTAAGGGATCAATTTCACAAATAATGTCCTTTCGTCGTAACTCACATGTTTTTTTAAGAGTCGTAAGAATAGCATCAATTTCCATTTTAATGTCAATGTGAACACCAAACCTGTAACTTGCTAACATAAGAACATCAAACAATGATTAGTCACGTTAGAAAGCCAAATCTAATGTTCCCTATGAAATTCTTAACTAAATCAAAGAAGAAACATGGAAATGAGAATAAAACAAGTAAAAATAACATGAAACCAATTTCAAATAGTAAACCTTCATCACATATGGGGGTGGTACTCCTTTGATGTGAAAAGGAAGCCCTTTCCCAATCCCTTTGATAGCCTTTTGATGTTGAATGTGATTCTAAGTATGAAAATGATGCTCAAAATAAATAAAATGGTGGAAAGCTAAGTATGAAAATGACTATAATGATAATGCTTGAAGTTGTGGATCCATATTATGAAGAGAATGTTTCTATTTATAGAACTCAAGGGTTGAAGAATGAGAGGATTTGATGAATGTGGGATAAAAGGGGAGCCAATGAGAATGTGTCAAGTGTTGCCATTCTATTGGAGGAAAGTGGAGCACATTTTGGGAAATTTGTTGAGGAATGGGGGATCTAAGAGAAATAAATGAGAATGATTGAGGATTTGAAAGGATGTAAGGAAAATTTATTGAATGTGGTTGGAGATGTAAGAGGATTTGAAAGGATGTAAGAGAAGTTATTGCAAATGTAAGAGGATGTGACAAGTTTTTGAAAACCTTTGGAGGGAGATTGAATGAAAGGTGGTTGAGAGGAATATTCCTTTGTGAGGATAAATAGAGGAATTAGTTAATTAAAATAAATGAATTTTATGTGCAACCTAGTTATTTGACCATGGGTTGATTGAACTTTTGAGGAGTTAAAATTTGGAGGATTTATTAATGATGATTAGAAAGTAATTTAGGATTAATTGATTGAGAATTAATTAATTGGGATGGATTAGATGATTGTGACATTTGATTTGGTTTATTTAATAAAATGAGAAGACTTTGGGGCATTTAATTAAATGATTTGATTTAATTAAATATGATAAAAATTAGTTAGAAGAAGGGTGAATTAATCAATAATTTTAATTATTTGATTAATAGCTAAAATTGTTGAATTTAATTAAATAATGTTAGTTATTCAATTAATTGGTTAATTCAAAGTGATTTTAGAAGAAATGGTGTTAATTTATCAAAATTAGATGCATAGTATCAATCAAGACTTTTTAAGTGTCTACGTTTTTCTCTTCTTTGAAGCAAGGTACATGTTGCATTGGTTCAAAGAATGACACTTTCGTGATAAAAAATAAAAATAAAATCTTACTTTTTAGATGCCCCACTGCTGCCCTAGCGGAAGAAACTACATTGCCCCCTCGAGAGATCGGGTGAAAATTGAAAAATTAAGTCGAGCTCGCGAAAAAGATTCAACAAAGTTTTGGGTGCAAAAAATAGCCCAGGAGATGCGAAAACAGGCTCACAGTGATAACAATGGGTCAAAACGGGCTTTGGTTGGCTTAAATCATATTAATGGGCTCAAAAATCTTTAAAAATTCCCCCAAAAACCCTAAAAAAATTACATAAATAAGGTTAGAGGGGTCATTTTCAAATCATTTGTACATTTGACCTTCTAGAAATGTTGACTTTTTCCTCTGAGGTGTTGATAGAATGGCGACTCGTGTGCTTCCCAGACATTGGATGGATCGGGTTTGTGAGTTCCAATGGCCTCAAGACGCAAGACCCATGGTACGCCTTTCAAAACTTTTCTCATTTTCTGTATTTTTGATTCATTTATTAGGGACCAAATAGGTCAATCAAAATTTATCCCCTAGGGCACCACATTTGTTACGGTTTGTGTTGCTTTTGTCCATGTTGACCTGTATTTGCAACATAGTGTTGTGCAACGCTGTATGGTCTTAGAGTCACAAAAAAAATGCCAACTCGCCTTTGCAAGATGGTGTCGCATAGCCCTAGAAGAGTTAGGCGTCACTCAAAAATCTTGACTCACTTTTGATTATAGTATCGCTTTTGCAAAATGACAGAGCGTCACTTTTAAAAAAGTTGAGTTGCCTTTGCTTGAGGAGGAATTTTTAAATTTGAAAATATGCCAAGATGATGAATTTTAACGTCGTGGACATTCTAGATGCAGGAGGTCCTTCAAGTGCTCAACCCAAAGGAGCATAAAGGCTTGATTCTACGTCGAGCGAGGAATTTATCTGATGATGCACTATCGTTCGTGGGGGCGATTGGATTCGATCATGTGGCTCAAATAAATGCCCAGGGTAAAGACACATCTAGCCATGATGATTGATTTAGTAGAGAGATGGCAATGCAAGACTTCCTCATTCCATCTGTCGATCGAAGAGGTTATTGTGATATTGGAGGATGCATGGAAGATCTTGCAGATCCCCATACATAGCAAGCATATTATATATGTTATCAAGGCTAGGGGTTATTCTATATTTTGATTGTTTGGCATCAATGAGTACGAGATAGACAGCGGCCAAATCGACCTTTCTCGCTACAAGGAGATTGCTCTTGAATTGACCCTTTTCATTAATGTGTTGATCTCGAGAGTCCTTGTTCCTAATCGTCAAGCTAGAGGCTGCAACATTGGATGGGGCATTGTATGGTCTCAAATGATGGAGGAGATGACCATCTACGCTTGGGGGGAATTTTTCCTAGCCTCTTTGTATCATGATATGTACGAGGTTGTATATTTTGGGGCCCACAGCATTGGAGCGGGAGTTACACTTCTACACGTCTGGGCTTATGAGCATATTTTCATCCTGAGGCCTACCGTAGTCGATGTCAAGACAAACTGTGATGATCCTACGGTTTCTAGGTACGGGGAGATGACCACCATGCATTACATAGGTGTTACAGACATCCCACACTAGAGGTGAGTGATTCATGAGATGACAGTGTTCCAATGGAGACCCTGGCTCCATGCCCACAAATGGTTGATGATGATGAGCAGCTATTTTATTGCCACCAGAATAGCTACATGCAAGATAGGGAGTACCATATGATAGAGTGATACCTTCTTGATAAGGTTGCTTGTGAGTTTGGGGAGGTGCAGGATGCACCTGATGTTGCATACAAGGCCATTATAACACGTAGGACAAGGGAGATAGCCTGGGGATAGAGGATCCAACCTCAAGTGGCCATCGATGATTTTAGGCAGTTGGTGATGCCACCATGGGTATACTTTGATGGTCCTACAGATGCAGGCACCACATAGGCATATGATGTGTATTGGCAGATCCATGCATTGATCAAATTGATGCTACCATTTGTGCTAGTAAGGCGAGGTAGAGAACCACATATTGGATAGGTGCCACAACAACTAGGTCATTAGGTATAGGATGGACAAGGTGGTGGACATGCAGGACATGATGGATAGATCCCACCACTAGTGTCACCAAATGGACAAATTCCACCACAGCAGCCACCCAACATGGACACCCACAACCACCACCACCAAGTCCCAATCCTAGGGATGGACAGATAGCAGCACTGCAGGTGCAGGTACAAGGGTTTACAGGCCAATTACAATAGGCTCAAGCACATATTTTGACCCTGACCTAGGAGAGGGATCAAGAATGACAGGAGGTGGTGTAGGAGCATTAGATGAGGCAAGTTGTTGACCTGTGACTAGCATAGGACACAAGACAAAAACAACAGTTAGAGACTGTAGCTCAGCAGGCATAGGGGCAGGCCACAATCTCAGTTGAGATGTATGGATGGGCGATGCAGGAGGCATCGTACTACATGTTTTTGTATTACAGAGTAGTGGCATAAGATCGACGAGAGCCAAATTTCTCCCACCTCAACTAGGTTGCTCCTAGTAGAACCCCTCGAGCAGGGCCAAAAGGCAGACCATCAAGGTCACATCACTTGAGCCACAATAGCCATCATGGCGATAGACAGAGTGAGGGCAACTCAAGGCATTGATGGTGCACTAGACACCCTATTTTTATTGTACAACCTAATTTATGATGTATATACATTCATTAGTTGAGTTTTGATTAGCCTCTTGTATATTTGATGATGACACTATATATATGATTCCGATGTATTATGAAATTCAACTTTTTTGATATTTATATGAGATGTTTGCGATGTGATTATATGATGTGTTTTATTTTACCATATGTGTTAAGGATGAATATGCTATAGATGGATGTAATTTAATGATTATGATGTGATTTTATATGCTTTATGCTTTATGATGCGATATGATATGATAATATGAATGCTTATGCAAGATGGATCTATATGGATATATGTGATGTTATCGATGTATGATATATGCAATGCATATGTAATATGTAATATGTAATATGTGGATGCAATGTATATTATGATGCCATGAGATGCTTAGAATAACAAATCTATATTATACTTGATGATAATGCATGTGAGATGGATGCAATGTAATGTTATGCTTATTTTCTTTTTCAGTATCTTTTTATATACGCGATATGATGATGCGTTATGTATGCATGATGCGATGATGATGGTTGTGTGATGGATGAAGAATGCAAGTGTGTTATTTATGAGATTCTTAGAATAAAAAATATATATTATGCTAAAACATCTTAATGATAATGTTATATATGATGGATGATGTTTCCTATTTTGTACGATATGCAGTATGATGACGGTTTGTGGATGCAAGACGGATGCAAATGGATTTTTATTTTGAATGTCATGATATCAGGTTAGTATTAGTATATACAGAATATAGAAGAAATATGGATCATCCCTTGAGTTCAAGATGAAGTACAAGTCCAATAAGTCTACGAAGCATTAAGACTATTAGATTAATGATGGGTGATGATGATTTTTTTCTTATCGGGGATTGAGGACATAAAGGGCTTAATTTCCTTATTTTTGATCACACACATAGATACAATGCATCAAGTTATAAAAAAGCAGGATGGCATTGTACCTAGTGAGATGTACTTTGACTCAAAAATTAGATAGGAGTATCCCTATTCACACATAGCATACAAAATATTATTAGAGTGTACTTTAGAAATTTCAAATATCGCAAACCAAAACATAGAAAGGCAAAACCTTCTCATGTAATAGTCAACAAGACATCCAAAACATCCTCCCTACACACCAAACAAAATTTAGCATGACCAAGGTTATATTACAAGAATATCCAATCCAACAAGCACAACAAACAAAAGATAATGATTAATGCCCCATTCCTTTCTCTCTAAATAATTTTGATTAGACATCATTGAGAGGTCATTGGAATGAGTGAAATAAGATAAATCCAAAGAAAATATCAAGTACACAAACAAGCAAATGTTATTCATACCCCTAGTCAAGACTAAACTACGGTGATGCCTAAAGTTGATGTCCATTTTAGGAAGGATTCATCCTAGGACATGATGTTATCAGGTGATTTTAAGACTAACTCGATGATATGCTATTGATTTGAAGAGTTGACCAACCTCTTTACCTACTAACCTAGACTTAAGAACTTGACATTTTGAGTTTTCACTTTCAATTTGCTATATTTGTTTTTGAGTGTTTTGCCAAAGGTTGAAGATGAAAATTGACTTATTGTGAGTGAATTCTTATTGTGGGTGAATGTTGAAACGGGATGGATTGATTTTTGGGTTTTTTTAATGTTTTTGGTGCTTTTAAATGTTTTGAGGTTGTTTTCGAGATTTTTGAGGTATTTTACAAACAATTTTTTTTTCTAATTTTCCAATGTTTTGGTGATTTTTGAGATTTTGACCAAGGACTTAACCTAAAGACCTATCCTAGGGGTCTCAAGGGCTGATCAATGATTAGCCTTTCCTACGTTATACACATAGAGACCATGTAGTTTGACTGACACAAACTCGCTTATTGAGGAGATATGAACATGATTGACTGTCAATTTATTATGATGGAATCCTAAATGACTAACCTAATGTCTCGAGGGTCGATCAAAGATTACCCTTGCCTACATTCAAGCTTAGAGACAATGTAGTTCGACATGACAACTCTATTTTTGAATTTTTCTATTTTCGACCTGTTTTTTGGATTTTTGATATGTTTTGGATGTTTTTGGATTTTTCACATGATTTTATGAATGTTTTTGGATTTTTCTGATTTTAAGGAAGATTTTAAGGATATACACGAATCCAAACCAATGTAGGTATAAGAATATTCCCCTAGTATGATGTGATAGACTACCTCAATATAGGTAAGACAAACTAACCTTAGGAATGTGCCAAGTAGTACTAGGAGGGATTATGATACCGACACAGGATCAAGTTATGATGCACACGTAGATGTGGGAGGGAAGGATCAATGGAATGTGATGGGTGGTGATGGAAGGCAATGATAGGTGATGTAGAATAAGTCAAAGAATCCATGGTGGATGGATGGTTCTTATTTACACAAGGTGTCTATTTGTCTGGTTTTCACTAAGGTGCTTTCCCAAAGTGCCACCAAAGTGGTTTTCACTAGGGGACAATATTTTTCTTTCCTATTTTCAATCCTTTTTCTGATTTTTTTATGGATTTTTATATTTTTATTTTTTTTGAGTTTATACCTTACAAGATTAGGCATAATTTTTTTTGAGATGGCAGTTGTTGATGGGCTCCTACAGAGGCTCACCTTCATGTGTGGATAGCTAATATGCTCCTGACTTGCAACTTGTCATGATGATGAAGGGTCCCAACCAGTTGGGTTCAAATTTTCCCTTACTATTTGGATTTAGCACATTTTCTAATTCTCTTTCAACATGAGCTCTCCTACTTGAAATAGCCAATTTATTATCTTCTTATTATAGCTCCTTTTGGGGTGGTTTTGATAGACCTACAGGTGATTCAAAGCATCTATGCATTGCTCATCCAATAGTTCTAGCTCATTCAACAGTGGCACTCAATATTCTTCATCAAAAATGAGATTTTACAATGATATCCTTAAGGATGGGAGCTCGATCATAATAGGATGAATGGATTCTGATCCATAGACCAGGGAGAAGGGTATTGCACTTGTAGGCATGTGGATACTCTTTCAGTAGGCCCATAAGGCGAGATTCAACTACAAGTGTCAGTCACGACCAACTTCATTAACTATTTTCTTTAAGATTTTTAAGATGGTTTTATTCATAGCCTTAACTTGATCGTTACCCTGGGGGTAGTGTGGGGTGGAAAATCAATGTTGGATATTTAATTTTTGGCATAATTCTTGGACATCCTAGTTTTCAAAAGGTGTTCCATTATCTGAGATAAGGGCTTGAGTAGCACCATAAAGACAAATAAGGTAGTTCAGGATGAATTTGGCAATCTGTTTTCCTGTGATATAGGTCATGGGAATGGCTTCTACCCACTTCATGAAGTGCTCCATAGAAGTGATAATGAACTTGTGTCCATTAGATGAGGTGGGTGATATTTTGCCGATGAGATCGAGCCCCCATTGTGAAAAGGGCCAAGGTCTTATAATCGGTTGGAGCTCCTGAGCTAGTGCATGGATGAGATCCCCATGTTGTTGACATTGCAAACATCTTCAGACATATTCATGAGCTTCCTTCTCCATTGTAGGCCAATAATACCTAGTCCTCAATAGTTTCTTAGCCAAGTTCATTCCACTAGAATATGAACCACAAATTCCATTATATACCTCAGTTGAAGTAATCAAAGCTTCCTCAAGGTTAAGGCATCTCAAAAGGATTCCTTTGATACTTCTATGGTACAAGGTATCACCTAAGATAACAAAACGAGATGACTTTTTGAGAAAGGTTATTTTTAGGTTTGGGGTGATATCAGTGGGGAGGACTCCTATTTTTCAAGTAGGTGTATATTTCATGGTACCAAGGATCATCAGGACTAACGATTTCACACACAAACTCAAAATCTAGTAACTTAGAAGCTGGTATGAGAAGTTGTTCTACCAAGAATTATTGTTTAGGGACGTTGCATGGGATATCCAATAATGATCCTATTGTAGCCATGGAATTAATTGCTTTGTTGTTTACCCTCGGTATTTTTTCAAATGTGATGTTGATGAAGAATTCCTTGATATCCTCCACCAATTTCTTGTATGGGGTAATTTTGTTATCTTTCAATTTGTATTCATCATTGACTTGGTTGATGATTAGTTGTGAGTCCCCATAAACCTTAAGTACCATGATTTTCCACTGTACTGCAATTCAGAGCCCTATGACAAGGTCCTTATACTTAGTGATGTTGTTGGTACAAGGAAAATATAACATATACGATTTAGGGATGCAATCTCCTTGTGGTGTGATAAAGAAGACTCCGGCTCCTGACCCATGCTAAGTATATGACCCATCAAAATACACCTTTTAATGATCTGCTATATTGAGATTGAAAATTGACTCATCAGGGAACTCTAACACCAACAGATTCTGCATATATAGGTGCCTTGGCTAATTTATTCACAATTACCTATCCTTTTATTGCCTTTCACTCGACATATTCAATATCATATTATGTTAAGACCATAACCCATTTTTCCATTCATCTTGTGAGCATTGCTTTAGAGAGTAGATACTTGAGAGGATCTATCTTAGTGATGAGCTTTATTTGATGAGCCAACATGTAGTGTATGAATTTTTGTGAGGCAAACACAAATTTCCAGACAAGCTTTCTCGATGATTGTGTAGTTGAGTTCATGCCCTACCAAGGTTCTATTGATATAGTAAATGGCTCTCTTTTCTTGTTTCATCATGTTGTGTTAGAAGAGCACCAAGGGCCGCCACTATTTTTGATATGTATAAGATCAATAGTTTGTTCGGGATTGGTGGTGTGAAGCCTTAATGTTTATCCTATTCTAAAGATGCAAAACAACTATTATACATTAAGGGAAGAACATAAAGGTACACCTCAAGATTAGCCTAAGGAATGATAACACAAAGAAAAAAGATTAAAAAAAGGATAGCAAGTGATTATACCTTCTTTGTTTTTGAAATCCCTTGGTTGGCCCTTGATGTTGTGTGCTTGTATGCTCTTTAGATGGCTAGGTGAAAAATGAAAAATGTGATGTTTTGATGAAGCTACAATGGAAAAATGCAATGCTAATACTAATGGCTAAATGGCTAAGATGATGCTTGAAAATTGAGTGGCAATTTGGCAGCATATGGGTGAAAAATGACTAAGTGTTCTAAATGAGAGAAAAAGAGGGTATTTATAGAGATATTTTAATTCTCTAGATAATTCAATGGTTGATATTAAACCAACAAGGCCAAGATGGAGGGCTATGGTGAGTTGAGAACTCACAAGCCCTCGCATTTTGACATGTGGAATGTGAGATGGCCTAGGATGATATGATGTGGAAGTGAGGTGGAAGGAAGGTACATGATGTGGAGGAAGGACAAGTACCTTGTAAGTACCTTGGGGGATGAGAATATTTCCTCAAAAAGGAACTTTTTGTCCCCAAATGAGAGTGAAAAAGACATTTGAAGGATTTTTGAATTCCTCAAAAATCTCCATGGGGAATGAGAAGGTGGTTGGAGAAATAAATGTGAATTAAAAATTCACATGCTTGAGAGAAACTAATGGATAAGAGGGGGTTTCCAAAGGGGTGGGAATTTTCCACATGTGAGTGATGTGACACGTTTAATGTTCTAGAAGTTGCATGCAGATAAGTTAAGCATTGGAAGGATAAAATGTGAATTAAAAATTCACATAGGGAAGAGAGGGACCTAGGGTGAATAAATGTGAATTAAAAATTCACATGGGAAAGAGGGTCAAGGCTAAGAAAGGAAAATGAAAAGGTTGACTAAAAAAGGCATGTTAAATGTGGCTAATGACCTTGATTTAGGTTGTGCAAACACAAGATTAGGATAATTAATGAAATATTAAAAGCAAGTGGTAGATTATGAAGGATGTGACACTAATTTTGATTAAGTGGTGCACATATTAATCATGGATTAATTAATTTAATCCATATTAAAAAAAGATCATGGAGAATGTGACAAGGAGAGAGAAAATGAGGATTTAAAAATTGATTTTAATCAAAAAGGTCAAATGACTAAATTAAATAAATTGACATATTTATTTAATTTAGAGAAGAAAAGGTGTAAGGTAAAGTATTTAATTATTTAATTAGATACTTTAGGAACCTTAGGCAGAAAGTGGAATATTGATTAAATAAATTATTTAATCATTATTAATGAAATAGATGAATAGAGTAGATGATTTTGACCATGTGGAAGTGGTCAAATTTAGATGTCTACATTTTCCCCTCTTCGAAATATTGTTATAATAACAGTGTTTCGAAGACAAGAAAATGTAGATGACTCTATAGAGGAAACAACCAGAAAATGATGCCCCAGCATGGGGAGAGGTACATGAGCTGCCCAAACAGAGGGAGAATAGATGAATATGCCCCAATCTTGCGACGAAATGACTATGATAGAGAAAATAGAGAAATGGTTAGGGTATGCCCCCTCAAGAGGGCAATTGGGGAATAGAGAGGGGTCCCATGTGACCTATCAATATAAATAAATGAAGGCTATGGTTAGAAAGATCTCAAAAAATTAGGCAGGTTTTCCTTTTGAATGAAATCAAACGAACGAACGGTTTGCAAACGACGGCCCCAAGAAGATAGGGGATTAGTTGAAGGAGAAAAAGGGTAGGGGACCCACCCGACGCGGGGCTAGGGGTGTATTCACCCCATGGACTGGGGGCATATCCACCTCGACAGGAGGCGGGTCCGCCCCACGGACTGTGGGCGTATCCGCCCTAACCCGAGGCAGGTCCGCCCCACGAGTTAGGGGCGTTTTAGCCCCGACTCGGGGAAGGTCCACCCCGGCCTAGGGCGGGGTTGCCCTAGTCTAGGGGCGGAGCCACCCCACTGTAGGGTGGGTCATCGTTTGACCAGGGCAGGTCTGCCCCAGTTCAGGGCGAATTGGTGAGGGAGGAGGGAGACAAACAGAGAAGTAACAAAGACAAAGATAAAGTCCCGAGGCCAAGAAGGAAACTATGAGGACTAGCTCGGGAATGTAGGTAGATAATAGGCATATTGTGTGTGTGATAATGTACCTGTCAGGAACCATTAGTATCCTACGAAGAAAAAAGAAAGTGAAAAGGAATCAAATTTTGTACAACCAAAATCATGAGTCATAGGTTAGGAACGAGGATAGATGAAGGGGATACGCAATGAAATGAAATGCAATATCAATGCAATTTGCCATCTTTTGGAGCAATTATTTTTGCTATACCATAAGACACAAAGTGTCAGGGTATGAAGAACCAAGGCGGATTATTTTCTAATGCATAAAACAAACACAATAGACACAAAGACTATTCCAACACCCCAAAGTCACGAAGACCTTGGTCAGGTCAGGTATTGGAATAACCACAAGCACAAAAGGATGCCCCAGCGTAACACAAGACTGCATAAGTCTTGGTGGGTACTACATGGGACAACAAAGATAACAACAACAAAGAAAAGATCAAGAGATGCCCCTATGTTTACTAGTCAAAGTACACCATGATATGATGGATCAAGGTGACCATGACAAGTGATGATAGGGAGATCAAATGATAAACAAAATCCAAAAGAATCAAAAGATGATAATCAATTTAAAACATCCTTTGCCATAGGATCAAGAGGATGGATGGGGTTGATAAGTTCTATTAGGAAGGATGCATCCTATTTAGACTGATGATGGATATGAAACTAAAAGATTGATATGATGCAAGATATTCAAAACCGATTGGATCTACTGATACAAGTGGATGTTGTTTGTAAATGACCAGGTAGATAAGAGCATACTTGACAATACGACACAAGAGACTAGACAAAACACTGGCACACCTTAAAGACCTAGGGGCTCGGGGGTTGATCAAAGATTAGCCTTGCCTACATGAAAGTGCAAATCACTCGTAGTTCAAGAAAAGACCAACGACTAACCAAGGATAAAATGAAAAGAGGACAATGGGGACCTCGATGGATAATCAAGATAGGATGGACAAAAGCGAGCCCCGAGGGTAGATCAAATGATCAACCTTGCCTACATGAAAGTGTAGGGGCAACGTAGCTCGATACAAGGCCAAATACAAACGATGGAGGATGATAAGACAAACAAAAGACAGAGCCTCGGGGGTGGATCAAATGATCGACCTTGCCTACATGAAAGCACAGGGGCAACATAGTTCGACAAAAGATGGAAAAGGGATGATGAGATAACCAAGATAAGGGGATAAAATGATGGGAATGATACGATGAGACAAGATAGATCTTACAGATGGGATGGTTGATGTATGTATTATGTGAAGCTCAGGGATGGGATAGTTAGTCAAATCATTAGAATATGAATTGGGAAGGTGAGACGATGGATAGATGAGTGATGAAGATATGAGAAAGATGTGGGAAATAGATAGGAATGATAAGAGGGAGGTAGCAGGGGTAGCCTATAGCTAGATACCAATGACAAGGGATTATGAGATAGGAGGAAAATAGAAGTAAATAGATGGATGGATAAAGATGGGGAGATAGAAAGATGGTAGGATAGGTGGATGGAGGGATAAGCAATTGGAAGGATGGAGTGGATTATTGGATGGATAAATGGATGGGAAGATAAGGATGAAAATATGGAAAAGGACTAGTGGATGAGAGTATAGGAAGATAAGGATTTAGTGGATGGTAGGGATTACTGGATGGATAAATGGATGGGGAGGTAAGGATGGGCAGGATGGGGAGATGGAGAGGATTACCTAGAGGGATGGATGGAAGATGTCTCTAAGGACTTGATCGCAAATAAGGAGATGCCCCCACTCTAGATGTGTCATCCATGATGAGGCAAGAGGAACAGCAGGATGGGTGGAAGGGATATGGGTGTTGACATGATGGATGGATGATGAAGGTAAATGGATGTAGATAATAAGAATGGATCAGAAAAGTAGATGGGGAGGATAAGGAATATGATAATGTATGGAGGAGGGGAATACATGCCAAGAGGTGTCCAAATCATGTATATATGTTGGCCCCTATCTAGGTCAATATCACAAGGAAGATGGAGGGACTGGGGTAGATGGAATATGTTAAGATGGGGAAGATAGGAAGATGTAAAAGATGGAGGAAGGAATGTGTAGGTGGATGTTGCCCCCAATCATGGAAGTAGACCAGATGGGGGATTTACGCATGATGCATGTTTTCTAGGTTTTCATCATGGTACTTATCCAAGGCGCTTGTTTGCAAAATTTTCACCATTTGACGAATGATTTTTTCTTTACTATTTTTTTTTTTGGGGACTTTTCAGACTTTTCGAACATAAATACGAATGGAGATGGAGGAGGATATTGATTCAGAAGACATATGATAACACAAATGGATGAAGGACTCAAGCATCAAGTTCTATATGAGGTAATAAGAGCCCATGTGTAAAGTGACCATTGGATATTGGTACAACCTTATTAGAATGGATGGATTAGGCAAGGGAATGGATCAAAGGGATTGGATGGGGGAGATATGGGGGATAGTGGATGGGATGTTGGAAATTGTATGGATGAAATGATGGAGTGGATGTGTGATAAGGGAAGGTATTCAGGACCAACATTATCATATGTGGTGGATGTGAAATGATAGGAGGGTTGATGGATGGAGAATGTGGTCATAATGAAGGCGTTGAGATAGTGAATATTGGGACATAAGGACCCAAAACAGATTTAGGAGATGGAGGATGTGAATGATTAGTTTTGGGATTAGCAACTTTGGATGTCGCTACAGATTTTTCATTTGAAGGCATTGCCTCTTTTTTCTTTGGGATCCACATGGTGTTGATTTTTTATTTGGTGGGCCTTTGTGGCCATTTGGATTGATATGGATTTTGGATTCAATTTTTCTTTTTGTCAACATGTCTTTTGGAGGGGACATGAGGAGCTGTAGATTCATGTGGATGTTTAGATTTATACATTTTTTCTTTGGCATTCAAAGTGATTTTAGTAGCAATGGGATGGGTATGGGGAGATGGATGATGTGGAGAGGACGTGGATGGAGTGATAGAAGTAGGTGTTTGACAAGGAAGTGTGGATGGAGGATGTGAGATAGCATGTATGGAGGGGTGCCTTCATTGATCCTGATTAAGAGTTATGAAGTTATATTTTTATGTTGTGCACTAGGGATAGGTGATGGATGGAGGAAAGGATGAATAGGACGAGATGGAGGGGGTGATTTTGGGATATAAGGAACCAAAATAGACTATGTATATGGAGGATTTTTGAAGTTTAGTGGAGGGTTATAAGGCCCAAAATGGATTTAGAGGATGAAGGAGGAAGATGGATAGTTGTTTTGAGGTAATATGATGGAGGAGGGGGGATGGAAGCAAATGGTTTGGTAGAATGATGGGAAGTTCCTCTCATTCCTTTAGGATATGGTCCTTTAGGATGTATGGAGGTTGTACCAACATTTTTGGATTGTGACTCTTGGGAGATATAGCCAAGACCTTGCATGCCTGGATGTTCTTTGACTTGGATGGGCTCTAAAGTACCTTGTGTATGAAGGCCTAAACCTTTTCCTTGATACTTCATGTTCTTGAGCATGTGATCTATAGTAGGATGCTTATGATTTTGGAAGAATGATGTGAGTGCATTATTAGGTGAAGGAGGATGGGTGGTGCATATACTTTATTTTTCTTCTCCAAGGAGACCACCACGGATGAGTGTAATTATTACTAAGGTGATATAAAAGTGGTGTTTGGGTGACAGGGATATATGGTGATGGAGGATCATGCGATGGAGACGAAGGGATAGCAACATTAGGAGGAATGGGTGATAAAGGATCGGGAGAGGAATCAGATGGTATGACAGGATCTGGATTTGTGGCAATGGGTGATAAGGGCTCATGAGATGGTGTTATTGGATCTTGGGCGTGAAGGGGATCATGGGATGGAGAAAATGAGCTAGTGTGATCTTGAGATGGAGTCGATAGGATGGTAGGATCAAGATTCGAGTGAGGAAAGGAATCGTGAGATGGGATGGATGGGGATTATGATCTTGGGATCGAGTGGATGGGATGGTAGGATCTAGATTTGAAAGAGGGGATATGCTTGTATTCTTTGGATCAAGCCCATGGCATGGCTCATCATGTGTAGGAGTGACGGTGACAAAGGAGTATTTGAGGAACTCCCTAGGTAGGGGGGATAGGAGGATAGAGGATTCATGAAGGTCATCGGATTGAAGTTTGGTAATATTAGGACTAGGAGGAGTGGATTGGATGTCTCCAATGGATTAGGTGGATCTAGTAGTATAAGATGGGGTTTCAGTGGATTCAATGGGTTTGATAGGCTCAACCATTCGGATAGTGTTAGGAATGGCAATGAGAGTAATAGGTGTAGGATGGAGGAAGGCCTCATCACTAGTGATTGTACATGATAGAGTGGGTGGGCATGGTGTATCTTATGTCATGGTTCATTGGATGACATGTGAAAGGGATGTAGGATTAGGTGGGGTGGTGGGAATGGATGGAGGTTTAGGATTAGGGATTGGTGGATTAGAATTAAATGTGGGGATGGGAATGGATGGAGGATTATGGATTGGTGGATTAGGATTAGATGTAGAACTAGGAGGAGATGGAGGATTAGGGTTAGGTGAGGGGATGGAAATGGATGGTGGATTAGGATTATATGTATAATTAGGAGGAGATGGAGGATTATAATTAGATGATTGGATGGGAATAGATGGAGGACTATGAGTGGTTTGAGGACTAGGTGGGTTATTGTTTAGAGGGAGGATTAAGATATAATGCGGTGAAGGGGGGAAGAGATGTAAGAGGATGTGGATGATGAATTAAGATAGGAGGATGCAGATGTTGGAATAGGTTGGGATGGTGGGTAATAGTAGGAAGATGTGGATGAGGGATTAGGATTGGAATATTGGGATGATGGAGGAACGTAGGAAAATGTGGATGATAGATTAGGATGAGAAGATTGTGGTGATGGATAATAGTAGGATGATGTGGATGATAGATTTGGATGATGGATAATAGTGGGAAGATGTGGATGATGGATTAGGATGGGGAGATGTGGGTGGTAGATTCTCATAGGAGGACATGGATGGAAGATTAGGATAGCAATATATGGAGGTCGGATTAAGGTAGGGATATTGGAATGGTGGATTGTGATAGGAAGGTATGTATGTTGGATTAGTATGGGAAGATGTGGATCTGGGATTAGGATAGGAGGATGTGGATGTTGGATTAAGATGGGAAGATGTTGATGTGGGATTAGGATAGGGGGATGTGAAGGTTGGATTAGGATTGGAAGATTGGGATGGTGGATTAGTGTAAACGGATGTGGGTGGATTTACATAGGAGGACATGGATGGAGGGTTAGGATAGAAATATGCGGATGTTGTGGATGTTGGATAGGAGAGAGATGTAGAGGGAGGACAAGATGGATATGTGGATGGTGAGGGTATAGGATATCCCTTGTCAAGGGTAGCGTAAGGACTATTATTAGATGAAGATGAAGGCATGGGGGGATAGTTCGACAGAATGGATGGACTTGGAGAGGGGATCAAAAGAAGATTGATAGCAAGAAAAACATCAAGGGGATCTATATTATGCTCATCTTGATCAACAAGACTTTCGTTATCATCATCAACGTAGTTGGGATTCCCCTTGACTACTATTTTTGGTTGCACGAGAGGAGGATAAGGATTCATGATGCTAGATGGAATGGATACAAATGGAAAAGATGGATATAGATGATTATAATGAAATAATAGATGATTAAAATATGAATAGGATGGATTGTAAGAAGATGGAAGAAGATATAGGTGGAGTAAAGTTCAAGTTGGGATTCAGGTTAACCTCAGATGGAGATTGGATTAAAGCTCATATTTAGATGATAGGATCAAAGCTCATATTAGAATTAGATTGGAGCTTAGATTAGGATTGGATCAGAGGATATGATAGGATAAGTTTATTTTGGATTGGATGATGAACTAGGATTGGTGATGGAAGGGATTCTAAACCCAATTTGAAAATCACCCTAGGTGGCTTAATACATTGATTGATCGGATTAAAGGGCTAATTGCGGCGTTGAATCCACCTCAAGATGGAAATGGATTGATTTGGGTCGATGATGTTGACCTTCAACATAAATCTACCTCATGATAGAAGCAGATGATTAGGTTGAAGACAATGATTGATATGTAGGATAATGATAAAACTTAAACGCCTTGGTCAATTCAGGTAACAACTCCTGAAACAAGGTTTAAGGGATTTTGTATTGAAAGATGATAGATGCAAAATAAAGATGTCCTAAAGGTTTTTATATGATGGTGGTTATGTCAAAGTGATCTTCTTGGAAAGTGTGAATTTTTAGGTCACACATGGTGAAATGGTGGAGTGGGTTCCCCAAATTGTGAAATGAGTAATGTGGATGAGAAACAAAAGTTTGGAAAGATAGAACGGACGTTCGAAACGGGTGAACGAATACTTGGAATGGTTAAATGGAGGCTTGAAATGGCCAAAAAGATGCTTGGAATGGTTAAATGGATGCTTGGAATGGTTAAATGGAGGCTTGAAATAGTCAAATAGAGCGAAATTGACTGTTCAGGGGGGTGTGTCTGCCCTTATGCAGTAAACTGCAGGGCAAATCCACCCCACTATTGTAAACTAGAGGCTGTATCTGCCTTTCTATAGAAAACAAGGACTTGGTTTGGATGAGAATGACTATGGCAAGGACTTGAAATGACAACAATGAGGTTGACTTGTCAAAAATTTACTAGTTTCTCACAAGAAGACACTTTAAACAAGCACAATCCTATTATTAGTGTTAAGGGTATGGCCGACAAAGGTCTTAATCTAGGATGCACAAGGCTTCTAGGGAGTCCTTTATATACTCTCGGTACGTGAGGCCCAAACCATGAACACCAACCTATCATAAGCGTGAGTCGGGAACCCCAGCGAGATACTGAAGGGCTCAGACCAACTCTTCACATCTATCTAGGTATCACCCTAGCTTCGACGCTTCACCAGACACGACATGATAGGATTGGAGTATAGCTTTGGCTCCCCCCCCTTTCTATACCTCGTTGGTTTCTGTGGTTGGGATTGTCCCTTGGGGTGATGAAATCCCTAAGCAGGTCCCTCTAAAAAGAAGGCACTAATCGTTTCTAGCTACTCCCCAGGCTCACACGAAGTGCAAGAGGAAAGCAAAAAAAACTAGTGCCCCCTTAGTGACACAAAAATGGAGACAAGAAGTAGTAAATTTTACTTTCCCCTAGTTAAACTATGTGTCTAGATGAAAACAACAAGGAAAACTTTTACAATTTGAACAAATGGATGGCCCTACAAGCAAGTGTTAGCTATTTTAACCATCATTCTTCATCAATTATGAGAATATGATACAAAATGTTAGCAATAAAAACCCAACTATACCTAAAAACAAATAATTTTAGGGGGTTAGAACCTAAAAATAGCAAAAAATTGAGACAAAAACGATGTTAAAATGCCTATTTTTTTACCTTCCAAAACATCTTGTTTAGGGCATATCTGCCCCTCTATAGTAAATTGGAGGGCGTATTTGCACTTCTACAACAATCAAGAGGGTGTTTTTATACTTTTTCAACAATTAGGAGGGCGTATTTGCACTTCTACAATAATTAAGAGGGCATATCTACACTTCTACAGTCAACTGTGAGAAAATAGAATGTAAACTAGGGTGTATCCGCCCCTTTGTAGACAAATATTAGAAATAGAATATAAACTAGGGCGTATACGCCCCTCTGTAATAAACTGTTAGAAGTAGAATGTAAATTAGGGCGTATTCGCCCCTCTAAAGTAAACTTGTTAGAAATAGAATGTAAACTAGGGTGTATCCGTCCCTCTACAGTAAACTGTTAGAAACAAAATGTAAACTAGAGTGTATCCGCCCCTCTATAGTAAACTGTTAGAAACAAAATGTAAACTAGGGTGTATCTGCCCCTCTACAGTAAACTTGTTAGAAACAAAATGTAAACTAGGGCGTATTTTCCCTTTTGTAGCAACCAGGAGGGTGTATCTACACTTCTACAACAAAGAGAAGGGCATATTTGTACTTCTACAGCAAACAGGAAGGCATATTTGCACTTTTGCAGGGCAAATCCGCCTCTCTGCGACCTGGTCTTGCAAACAAACTTAACAACAACAAATGTGAAATGAAGGGACATGTTTGTGGGTCCCACCGGGCATGCCAGAAATGTGAAGTCTTAATGTTTATCTTGTTCTGAAGATGCAAAATAGATATTATGCAATAAGGGAAAAACACAAAGGTACACTTCAAGATTAGCCTAAGGAATGATAACACAAATAAATAAGATAAACAAAAGAGAGGATAACAAATGATTATACCTTCTTTGTTGTTGAAATCCCTTGGTTGGCCCTTGATGTTGTGTGCTTGTATACTCTTTAGATGGCTAGGTGTAAAATGAATAATGTGATTTTTTGATGAAACTACAATGGAAAAATGCAATGCTAATACTAATGGCTAAATGGATTGGCTAAATGGCTAAGATGATGCTTGCAAATTGAGTGGGCAATTTGGTAGCATATGGGTGCAAAATGACTAAGTGTTTTAAATGAGAGAAAAAAAAGGGTATTTATAAAGAGATTTGAATTCTCTAGAGAATTTAATGGTTGAGATTAAACCAACAAGGCCAAGATGGAGGGCTATGGTGAGTTGAGGACTCACAAGCCCTCACATTTTGACATGTGGAATGTGAGATGGCCTAGAATGAGATGATGTGGAAGTGAGGTGGAAGGAAGGTACATGAAGTGGAGGAAGGACAAGTACCTTGAGGGATGAGAATATTTCCTCAAAAATAAACTTTTTGTCCCCAAATGAGAGTGAAAAATATATTTGAAGGATTTTTGAATTCCTCAAAAATCTCCATGAGGAATGAGAAAGTGGTTGGAGAAATAAATGTGAATTAAAATTTCATATGCTTGAAAGAAAACTAATGGATAAGAGGAGGTTTCCAAAAGGGTGAGAATTTGCCACATGTAAGTGATGTGACAAGTCTAATATTCTAGAAGTTGCATGGGGATAAGGTAAGCCTTGGAAGGATAAAATGTGAATTAAAAATTCACATGGGAAAGAGGGTCAAGGCTGTAGACAAGGAAAATTGACTCACACACTCGATCCTGATTACTAACATTATTTCATCCTAAATCATACTCTCAGCTTATCATCACTTTTCATTTCTTAATTAGATAAATCATTATCTATTTAATTAGGTCTTTCTCCCTTGTTGGTTAAATTAATCAATTTAATTTAATTAATCCTATTTCTCGGTTCATTTAAATAATCATTTTATTTAAATTAAATCTCTAAAGTCCTCTTATTAAATTAAATAAATTAAACCTTATTTGATTTAATCTAACATTATCCCCTTTAGTTAAATAAATCAAAACATTTATTTAATTAAACCCTTCCTCTCAATTCTAATTTAAATCAACTCATAAATTTAAGTCTAAATTATCACATCTCTTAGATTCCTCATTAAATTAATTAAACTTTGATTAATTTAATCTTAATCCATGTCACATTCTCTAGAGAATGCAACTTGCACAATAAATAAATTACTTTGATTTATTAAATTGCCTATTTTATCTCAACATGGAATAAATGAGGAATATTCCTTCAAATTTGAATTCAAATCCAAGTGGATTTGTCCTTCCAACAAAACATTCACTCATCTTACATGTCCTTGTGCATTGAGCCAAGTGGCATTAACTTCATTCTTTTTTCCATCTCACATGTCATCTCACTATTTTGAAATTCCACCTAATATCGTTTATTGCCACTTTGATCAAAATGTGCACAACCTTCATCCATTCACATCTTGACAAGTGGCACCTGGCCATTGGATGTTGAATGGTCCCACATTGCTCAATTTCACTCTTTTTTCCAATTTGGAAATCTATAAATGAGGGACTCTTCCTCTCATTTTATAATCCACAACTTGAGTAAACTTACTATACTCAACTTCATCCTTAAGCATATATATTTTCATCAATTTATCAAGTTCTTAGCTATGTTATGCAGATTTTCATCATGGAGCTTGATTGAAACTGCATCAAAGTGGATCATTCATCAACATTGCATCATAGGAGTTGGAAAAGGGCCAATTTCTACACATAATTGGCACCAATTCCCCCATGGGATTTGAGTGTTTACATGCTTAAATAGTATTTCAATTACTTTTCATGCTTTGTTCTTAATTTATTCCTATTTTGAGTATTGTAGATGATTTCATGGGGAATATTGATTCTCACTTGCATATGAATCTATTAATATTTTTGTTTCTTGTGTTTGTGCAGGTGTAGAATTAGAGTTCATATTTTGACGCTAGAGAGAAAGGAATGAGGTAATGATCATTATTTTTTTTATCCGTTGTGCTTGTGGGATACACTTGTAAAATAAGTTAGTCATGTGTGTTATGTTTGGTTTGTAGAGAGGGTGTTTTAGGTATCTTGTTGACCACATAGGAAGACTTTCTTTTCTATGTTTTGGTCTAAGATGCTTAGAATATTTGAACTACATCCTAAACAAGGTTTTGTATGCTAAGTGTGAACAGGAATACTCCTATTTGATTGTCAATTCAAAGTCCATCACACTAGGTACAACGTCGTCTTGGTTTTTTATACCTTGATGCATCGTACCTATGTGTGTTATCAAACATAAAGTAATTGGCCCTTTGAAAACCTCAACTCCCAGTAATCAAATCATCATCATCTTAATAACTTGTTGGATGTCTTTTATTCTATCTTCTTTCCATACTTACATGGTATCATGATAGTTAATTAGGGCATCACTAATGCATCCACCCTACATCCATAGAATCATCAACATAAGTGCATATCATATCATATAGATCATACCACATCATATCATCTCACATTATCATCATCTCAAATTATGAGGAATAATATAGATTTGTTATTCTAAGTATCTTAATAAGTCATTGCATTACATTCATTTCACATTATACATAATAGAAATCATCAGAATCCATTATCATTACATAATCAGTAGTGTATCATTTGAATCATAATCATCTGCATACAGTACATCCATACGATAGTCATCAAAATACATAGAAAAGTACAAAAATAAATGCATCCATAATCATCATGTAGAAACATACATCATATTGCATAAGCATAGAACATTTCATAAAAATCTCATTACACATAGGAAATAAAATTGCATCTATATAGCATACATCATAGAACATCTCATAAGTAGAACCATATCATATATATATATATCATCAAAATAATACAACTTTCATGATACAAAAATCAGATCAAGTATATACATCAGAATACATGAAACGATAAAGGCAATAATCAGGGCCCATGGATCAAAAGTACAAAACTATCTGTGATAAAAAATCTAGCCCTATTGGTTGTGTCCTTCCCCCTCTGGTCTCTCACCATGATCCTCTGGAGGCCTCATCCTTGTCTGCTGTGAAAAATCTAGCACCCGACCTGCTGGTGGAACTGCCTGCCTATAATGTTATCGATAGTACTCAACCTCTCTAACCACCTCCCAGTATGCTCTCAAGGATACTATCTGGCCCTGGACGGATGAGGTTGTACTCTCTAGCTGTCGCCTTCGATCAATCTCCTGATCCCTCTCGGTCTGAGCCTGGTCCCTCTCAGTGGTAACTTACAAAACCTACTAACGAGCCTGGTCTCGCTTAGTCGTCAAAATTTGTATTTTCCCTTGAAGTTTTTGAATCAGGGCATCCCTATGGTCTGGTTGTGCGGGTAGCTGTTGTTGTGGTACCTAGTCCTGTACTGGTGCCTGGTCCCGTGTCGGTGCCTGATCTCGTGGTGGTGTCTGGTCTCGTAGTGGTGTTGGTGCTCATGGTGGTGCTTGGTCTCGCGGTGGTGTCGGTGCCTGTGGTGGTGCCTGGTCTCACGGTGGTGTCTGATGTGGAGGAGGGCCACCTCCTCCCTGTCCCCTTCACCATCTTTGTCGTTGTCGCCTCTGCCTCCCTATCCTCTGCCCCTGCCAGCTGATCTACCTCTCAACCTCCATCATGGAAGACTGTGCCTGGAATTATCAATTGAAGAGGAGGCCTGAACCAAGCTCTATAAACCTGTGTAACCCTTGCATCTGTCGACCCCTGGTTGTATGGCCATGGCCTGGCCACTAGTTGTCTAAATGAGGCTATTGCCTTTGGTGCTAGAATGGGTTGGCCCCATGCTGTCTCTCATGATAAATGAGTAAAGATCGCCACATACTGGTCATCCGGCCTATCATGAACCTCACCAAACTATCGGGCCACCCTGTCTAGAAGATACCTCTCTATCATAGTGTGCTCATGGCCCTGCATCCACCTATCCTAACGAGCAAAGAATAGTTTCTCGTGATCATTGTACCACGGTCCTATACCCATCTAGGGCCTCCAAAACAACTCCCGCATCTCATCAAGTACCCGTCGCCAGTGGTCAATGCCTCTTGTACTTGTGTGGGTGAAACGAATCTGGGCTCCCCCATACCGCCAAACAACAGGATCATCAATATCTAGAATGATCGGTGTGACAACTAGACGGAGCACTGGAATCCGCTCCCATGCCCAGATGTGTAGTAAGGTGACCTCAGCCTTGAGGGCCCTGCTATCAAGATATGCAAACTTGTTGAGGTCCCTATATAGTGAGGCCAACATCACTAGCCCCCAAGCAAAGCACTCCCTATGGATGACCATCCACTCCCAAGATAACCCCAGCCCAGAATGAAGTATCGGCCCTGTTGATTCAGTGCCACTAGACCTGAAATGATGGTCGCAACAATCAATCTATAGGTGGGTACTACGCCCTGATACCTCTCCAAGTCTATCTGTCTCTTAGAAAAGTAAATCTCATCAACACCCATCACATCATAGCAAGCATCCCTACTGGCATCAAGATCATAAATAGCTCTCACTCCATGGATAGGCAATCGTAGGATGCGGCAGATATCCTCGAGAGTAACAATCACCTCGCCAGTAGGAAGGTGGAAGGAGGAGGTCTCACTGTACCATCGCTCCGTAAAAGATATCATCATTCCCAAGTGGGTCTGAATAGGACGAACATACGTAATGAACCAGAGTCCAAGCATACAGAGATGCTCCTCAAGGAATATATGCATACCCTGTAATCTCCTTAGCATCGACCATTTGTGCTCCCTCGAATAAAGTATGTCAAGATCCTCTTGCACAAGGGAAACCATCACATCAAGTCTTGTAAAAAAATTGCCTCCCGCCTCAGCTTTTCGCATTTGAAATAGCAAATACGATGACTTTTGCAAATGCGGCCCAGTTTGAAAAGTTCCAAATGGCATCACCATGATGAAGTTTGACAAATTCTAAACTTCAAAGTGCGTCGTGTGGCCCAATTTGCATGTGCGGTTGACTTTGTGTCAAAACTCTAGTTCCAAATTGCATCGCGCAGCCCGATTTGCATATGCGATGGAGTTTGGACAGAACCCTAATTCTCCTAACTGGCCCATGGCGGTGCTATTCTCATATGCAACATAGTTTCAAGCCGTGTGGCATCGATTGAGCATTTGCAGTGGCACTATATAGCACCGCTTGACCTAAAGTTGACATAAACCTTATTAAATGCACGTAAAACGATAAAATCAAAAGTCAGGATAGGGGTGCATACCATGGGTCCTGCGCCGACTGGCCATTGGTGCACTCGTACCCTCTTTGACACGTGCCTAGGAAGTTGTCGTTGCGCCATCTCGATCAGATCTTAGAGCTCAAAATGCAAAAAATTCTAAAGGTTAAGTGTGCAAATGAATTGAAAGTGACCTCTCAAGGTCTATTTAAGCCTACAAATTAGGGTTTTGTGACTTAATTTGACCATCTAGCTAGGGTTTTGGTCCCCTAATCTCACCAACCGAGGGCCATGTTGCATCTTTTGTGGCATTTTACGCGTTTTCTGACATCTTGGGGCATTTTTGGACCTGTCAGGCACCTTGTCCTCTCTATTTGCAAGATCATCCAAAAATCAAAATTTTTGTCTGATCTCTTGAGGGGCCAACATATCAGCATAATCCTTCCACTGGGGCAATAGTGGGGCATTCGAAAAAATCGAGAAATTTTGAACTTTGATCACAACAGTTTATTATTTGAACCAATACAACAAGTGCATTGCTTCAAAGAGGGGCAAAAAGTAGACATGGAAAATTGACCGACACACTTGATCCTGATTACTAACATCGTTTCATCCTAAATCATACTCTCAACTTATCATCACTCTTCATCTCTTAATTAGATAAATCATTATTTATTTAATTAGGTCTTTCTCCCTTGTTGATTAAATTAATCGATTTAATTTAATTAATCCTCTATCTCAGTTCATTTAAATAATTCATTTTATTTAAATTAAATCTCTAAAGTCCTCTTATTAAATTAAACCTTATTTGATTTAATCTAACATTATCCCCTTTAGTTAAATAAATCAAAACAATTATTTAATTAAACCCTTCCTCTCAATTTTGATTTATATCAACTCATAAATTTAAGTCTAAATTGTCACATCTCCTAAATTCCTCATTAAATTAATTAAATTTTGATTAATTTAATCTTAATCCATGTCACATTCTCTAGAAAATGCAACTTGCACAATAAATCAATTACTTTAATTTATTAAATTGTCTATTTTCTCTCAACATGGAATAAAAGAGGAATATTTCTTCAAATTTGAATTTGGATTCACTCCTCTTACATGTCCTTGTGCATTGAGCCAAGTGGCATTAACTTCATTCTTTTTTCCATCTCACATGTCATTTCACTATTTTAAAATTCCACATAATATCATTTATTGACACTTTGATCAAAATGTGCACAACCTTCATCCATTCACATCTTGACAAGTGGCACTTGGTTATTGGATGTTGAATGATCCCACATTGCTCAATTTCACTCTTTTTTCCAATTTGGAAATCTATAAATGAGAAACTCTTCCTCTCATTTTATCATCCAAAATTTGAGTAAACTTACTATATTCAAATTCATCCTTAAGCATATATATTTTCATCCATTTTATCAAATTCTTAGCTAGGTTATGCAGGTTTTCATCATGGAGCTTGATTGAAGTTGCATCAAAGTGGATCATTCATCAACATTGGATCGTAGGAGTTGGGAAAGGTCCAATTTCTACACATAATTGGCACCAATTCCCCCATGGGATTGAGTGCCTACATGCTTAAATAGGATTTCAATTACTTTTCATGTTTTGTTCTTCATTTATTCATATTTTGAGTATTGTAGATGATTTCATGGGAAATCTTGATTCTCACTTGCATATGAACCTACTAATGTGTTTGTTTCTTGTGTTTGTGTAGGTGTAGGATTGGGGTTCACAAAGGCTAAGAAAGGCAAATGAAAAGGTTGACTAAAAAAGGCATGCTAAATGTGGCTAATGAATGACCTTGATTAAGGTTGTGCAAACACAAGATTAGGATAATTAATGAAAGATTAGAAGCAAGCATGAGATTATGGAGGATGTGACACTAATCTTGATTAAGTGGTGCACATCTTAATCATAGATTAATTAATTTAATCCATATTAAAAAAGGACCATGGAGAATGTGACAAGGAGAGAGAAAATGAGGAATTAAAAATTGATTTTAATCAAAAAGGTCAAGTGACTAAATTAAATAAATTGACATATTTATTTAATTTAGAGAAGAAAAGGTGTGAGGTAAAGTATTTAATTATTCAATTAGATACTTTAGGAACCTTAGGTAGAAATTGGAATATTGATTAAATAAATTATTTAATCATTATTAACGAAATAGATGAATATAGTAGACGATTTTGATCATGTGGAAGTGGTCAAATTTAGATGTCTATAGGTGGCATGAGGACTTGTGGTGTTAGAAAGTATTCTTTGATTTTATTGAATGTTTGATCACATTTCTCATCCCATTTGTATGCTACCCCCTTGTGGAGTAGATGAGAATATGGGATAGCCTTGTTTGCTAACTGTGCTATGAATTTGTGAATGGATTGGAGCCTTCCCTACAAACCCCTTAATTGCTTTAATGTTCATGGTGCCTCCATTTCAAGGATTGTTTTGACCTTGGTAGGGCCTATCTCGATTCCCCTCATTGATACAATATACCCTAGGATTTTTCTCAATGTGACACCGAATACACATTTCTTTGGGTTTATTCTTACCTTGTATTTTTTCAATCTATCAAACATAGACCTTAGTGTTGTTATGTGATCTTGACACTTTTTTTATTTAGCTAGAATGCCATCCACGTAGTCTTCCAAAGATTTGTGAATCATGTCATGAAAAATTAGAGTCATCGCCCTTTGCTATGTAGCTCTAACATTATTTAACCCAAATGGCATCATGTTCCAACATTGGGTGCCCCATGGACATGCGAAGGTTGCCTTATGTTGATCATCCTTTGCTATCATAATCTCATTGTACCCTGAAAACCCATCCAATAGGGATAGCATCTCATGTCCTATTATTAAATCTATGTTGGGAAGAGGGAAATCATCCTTAGGGCACACTTTGTTTAGGTCCCTGAAGTCAGTGTAGTTTTGAATGTCCCTAGTGGGATTAAAAATAGGTACAAGGTTGGAAACCCATTGAGGATAATCAATGGGTCATATGAAACCAGCATCAAGGAGTTTCTACAACTCAAGTTTGACCAATAATGCAATATGTGGATGCATCTTTCTTAGCTTCTATCTTACTCGTTTTTGTTTTGGATAGATTGCTAGATGATGGACTACAAACTTTGGATCAAGGCCTAGCATGTCAACATAGGTCCATGCAAAATTTACTTTCCTTTTTTTGAGAAATGTAGCTAGGATTTCTTGTTCCTCTATCAAAAGTGATTCTGCATAGAAAGTGATGTGTGGTGTCTCTTCAGTTCCTAGATTGTCTGGGTTACATTTTCTACAAATACTGTTTATTTTTCTTGATGGATGGCACTAAGGAGAAGATTGAATCCCTCATCCTTTGGCACCTTAGAGAGGTTTTCACCATTGGATACGTCCTTTATTTTTACTAGTTTCGGATCAGAAAGGGCCACAGTGTGGTTTTCACTTAAAGATCTACATGTTATTCTTAAATTTTTTATTTTGCGACTGAGAGATTCAATCATTTCCCCATAGTATGCATGTGTGTCTAGCTCAATATCAAACCCTTCTTTGTGATCTCCACATGGTAGTGTATCCCTGAGTCCCATGAATTATGAGAGAGCCTCATCATTTTTGAATGTTTCTAAAATCGGTGATCCTCGTTGGTCACGGTCTATTAGTTGGGGGAAAACAAGCTTTAGTTCATTGGTTCAGATACTTGACTCAAAAGACATGGTTGTGATCATAAAAATGGAGGAGTCCTCAAATAACATGGGCAAGTCAGAGATGGGATCTTTGTAACATACGTTTGTTATATCAAATGTATAGTTGTCAAGGGGAAGACCAATGGATACCGATAACTACAAAGGAGCTTTGACTATTTTAACCTTAACACCTTTGCCAAGTGTGGTTATCTTCCTAGGGGTACATCCAAGGCCAAGATTCTTAAGATGTTTCTCAATAATGATAGGTTCAAACCGACCATTATCATTTTTCCCAACCCATCCATTTTTGTTGTAGCACATGTCAAGCATATGCTGGAAACCTTTGTTGCTTTCTTCCATGGGGAGATCTAGAAAGGGCCTTTCATCTTGATATATCTTTCTCATCTACCACCTCTTTGCTTAGGTCTCCCCACCTTTTGAAAGTGGAAGGTGTTGTTGTGAAGGTCTGAGATGCTGGGTCAATTGGATGTGGTCTTCCATGGGATCTAGGAGATTGAGGGAACACTCTTATCACAAAGGCACTCTTTTTCATTTTATAATCTCCACATCTGTTATCTTGGATTAAGACCTTAATATTTGATATGTCTGGAATAGAGGATATCTTTGTCTCTGAAGTGGAAGCTAAGGTGGATGGGTCAATATAAGGAGATTTGGGGTCCATCATTTTTTTGAGACTTGGGGGATCTTATAATATTTGGCCTCCATATTTTCGCAATAATAAAAAGGCTTGAGGTCACCATGGATTGTGACTTCTTGATTTTAATAGGGGAATTTGACACATTGATGGAATTTGGATGCAACAGCTTACATCCCATGGATCCATGGGTGTCCCAAGAGAATATTATACGGAAGTTCAAGATCAAGGACCTGCCAAGTGGTCTCCATGATTGATGGCCCCACTTAAATGGGAAGTTAAATGGTGCCTTGGGACACTTGTTCTTGATCATCATAGGTTCCTATTGTGATACCTTTTCTCTTTTCAATAACATCTTATGGGAATCCTAGATTCTTTATCAACTTTAGGGTACAAATATTTAAACCTGCACCTCCATCCACCAAGACTTTTTTAACTTTGTTCTTGTGTACTAGGAATTCAAGATGGAGTGCATGGTTGTGAGATGGCTGGGTTGGGAGATCTTGTTCGAAGAAAGTGGGGAGATGTGGTGTAGTGATATGTTCAACCATAGCTTGAAACTGGTCTACATCAAGGACTATGGGAACGAAGGATGTAGCCAAAGCCTTCTCTAGGATATCTCTATGCATGAGCAAAAATTTTAGCAACTCCATGATGGAGATCTAGGCGGGGTCTTTTTCAGTTGATCTAGGACATTGTAGTTCCATTAGGGATGGATTTCATATTTGTGGTGGGTGCCTTGGATGGTTGTGAAGGTTCTGGGATGATAATTTTTCTACCACGTGTGGTAACTCCACACTTAGCTCTAGATCCTCCGATGTTGACAATGTCTACCTACTCATCCAAGGATGTGACAAAATGTTCATAAATATGGTTTTACATTATTGGACTTTTTGCCTTTACCATTATTGTTTCCTTTATTATGACTTGGCATCTGATTCATGTATATTTTAAGATCTTGATTCCCAACGGGTTGTTCAATGGTTATGGTCTTATCATCAATAAGACCTTGGATTAGATTTTTACGTCGCATGCAGATGGCTATTGTGTGTCCCTTCATCTTGTGAAAGTCACAAAGGTGTTTTTCATTATGCCACGGTGGTTTAACTTGAGGCTCTTGGTAATTTTCAATGACTAGGAGTGTAATGTTGTTGGATTGGATGAGTTGTTGCATGCCATATTCGATTGGTTCCCCAAGGGGTGTGTATTTTCATTCAGGGGGATATCTATTCTTTGAGGGTGGTCCCCCTTGAGCGTTTAGGTTATTGACATTTTGATTGTTGGGTTGTTGTGATGTATTATTTTATGGAATGTTTTGGGTGTTTTTTGTGGTTGTTGGTACATTTGTTGTTGCACATTTGGCCTTGGAGCACTGATAACAAATTTAGTATCCACAACACCATCATTAGTGGCGTTCTTGTTCTTAGCCCATGTGCGAGGCTTGTCATTGTAACTTGTTGATGGTCGATTATCTTGGTATGTAGGTGTACCTCCTTGTGTTAGGAGGGATCTTTTGATGTTGAGTGCTTTGGGAATCAATTGGTCATATGTGGTTATGCATTGAATTTTCAAATGAAAGGCCAAGGTCCCTTCAAGGTTTGAGATGATAGTCTCAATTTTTTGTTCTTCCACCATAGCCCATTTTCTCTTGTTGGCCTTGGATCGCCATCATTGCAAGAAGGCTATGAATATTTCTCCCTTAGCTTGTTTTAGATTGGACAATTCTTGCAAGCTCGCATCCACACCTATATTGAATGAATAAGTCCACAATTTCTTGGAACTTATTAATACCAGTGGGGAGATGAGAGAACCATTCCATTGTTGGACTAGCCATGCTCCAAGGGAAGAGTCGCATTAAATAAGAAACATTGTATGCGACCTCCATATAGTGTACATGGAATTCCCTAATATGATCTTCAAGATTTATAGTTCCTCGATATTTATCAAACTTGGGTATTTCAAAGCCTGGTGGGAATGGAACCATTGCAATGCTTCTATCAAATGGATAGGCGCATAGATTCCCTTGTGTTTTATTTTTCTTTCCTAATTGTATGTCCAGTATTTGCTACGAGAGCAATTTAACTTATGCATACAAATCAGTTTGTGGATCAAGTGGTGGGATGAATGCGTTTTGAGATGGTGGTACGGCTGCTTGGGTAATGAGTTGGATGGTTTGGGTGTTCGTGAGAGGTTGTTGAAAGCTCTATTGCGCAACCAACGCTTGTTGATATGCCTGTTGTTGTTGTTGTGCCAACAATGCTTGTTGTTGGGCTTGCTACTGTTGTTGTTGTTGTTGGTCCAATAATGTTTGATGTTGTGCTTATTATTTTGTAGTTTACTGTTGTTGCACTATTAATGCTTATTGTTACGTGTATTGATGCAAGGCTTTATGATAGGCCAAAGCTCATGCTTGTGCTTGTTGTGCTTGGTATTGAGCTCATGCTTGAGCTTGAGCTTGTTGAGAAGGTTTTGCAGCTTGTGCGACTTGTGCGACTTGTGCAACTTGAGTGGATTGTTGTTGTTGTAGCAATGTTTGTGCTTGTGCTTGGGCATCTTGTTGTGCTTGAGCTTGTTGCACTGCCTGTTGTGTTTGAGCTTGTTGCACTGCCTATTGTGCTTGTTGGGCTGCTTCATTTGCGCAATTTGTTGAGCTTGGAATTATTGAAATTCTTTTTGCTACGCTTGTTGGGTTACTTGCAATGTGATGTTGTATTGATTTGATATGTTTGAATTTGGTGGTAGAGGTGGAGGATTTGGTGGAATGGTGTGAGATGAGGTGGCAAGATTTTACTGAGGTGGTTCTTGTGATGTTTGAGTGATGATGAGAGGTTGGGTGGTGGATGGTATGGTTGATGTGTCTAGTCCTTGGGAGACCATGTTTTGAGATGTTTGGATTGTTGTAGTTGGTATGTTGATTGGTTGGATTGGTGCCACCTAGTGTTGCGATATCGGTGGCATAGCCAAAGGATTTGGTATGATCGATTTGTTAATTTGACTTGAGTTCAGATTGATGTGACTTATTTTAATTTGGATCGGTCTATTGGATGGAAGGATTTACCCCATACCTTGATTAGGTGTAAATGATGACGGTAATAACGAGAATGACAAGAATATTAGTGGTGTGTTCCCTTGTGAGAGTGAGGATGATGCATCTAAAGTTAATACTTGTGCAAACATATCCATTTATCCTTGTGACATAATGGGAAGAGATTTTTTGTCTGAGAGGGTATACTAGTGTTGTGGAAAAGGTGGTGGGATTGTTTGTATCATGAAATATGAGTGGTACATATGGATGTTTTGGGTCTTGTTGGATGATGCTAGTCATACCCAAGATCGTATTTGCCTCCAAGTTTTGGTTATTGATAAGTGGATGTGTTTGAAGAGCTTGGAGTAATGAACTCCCCTTGGTGATCATGGGTTGGATTGGAGCATGGGATGAAGTTGGTTGTATGATGGGTTGAATAACATTTGGGAATGAAGGCATGAATGGCGCTTGAGATATATTCCCAAGGGGTTGTTCCATAGTAGTGCCAAAATCAAAATTGGAAGGGATTTTAGCCCCTTCCTTTGCCAATGCCAACATGTATTGTGTGCGATTGAGCCTCATGAACGTGTGAACAATCCTGTGAGTTTTAGGATTCTGGACTAATTCAAGTATTTTGTCTTGGTTCATCCCTTGGAAATTGTTGGTGACATCTTCCACTTGAAAACCTCCCTCTTGAGAATCTTGAGATAATTGAGAGGGATTAAGTGAAGGGTTGATTGATTCCTTGGGGTTGAATTTTGATGTGGTTTGGCTCAAATCACTTGAAGTGGATGTTTCCTTGTTTTGCTCCATGATCTTCTTGTGTTGAGATCTTGTTTGGACCATAAAATAAGGATCAAATTTTGGGAATATGAGGTAAACCTCTAACTCCTTGGGTTGGTCTAAACTTTAGGCACAAAAATAAAATCTAGGATGATTAGGGATCAAATTATGGTGGTGTAAATGATGAGGGGTGAGTGATATGGATGTTTAAACTCTTGAGGGCCTTGGAGGAATACTAGACTTTAGGAATTTTGGATTTGGTTTGATTTGATTTGGATAATGGACTCATAAATCCCAAGATGTTAGATGTTATATTGGAGTAAATTTGTCCAAAAAGGTGATAATTCAACTAGATATGTGAAGAAGGATTCATCCA